>MU401522.1:13462-177623 GCA_022579005.1 Poronia punctata | reverse complement strand
ATTAAAAAATAGTACTTTTAAAGTACTTTTTTTTAAGTTTAATAAGTAAACATATATATATAATATAAAAAAAAGTATTTTTTAATTATATATATATTTATATAATGTTTTTTAATTTACTATAAGCATTATAGTTTTAAATTAAAAACAGTATAAGTATAAGTATAACTTATTAACTTATTTATTAAATAGTTAAAGCTTAATATAAAACTATCTTTTTTTTATAATTATTATAACTTTAAACTACTAGTTATAATTTTTTATAAAGCTAAGTAGTCTTGCTTTTAATTTTATATACTATTTAAAACAAAAATAGCTTAATATTTAAGTACGTTTTAAGGTTAAAATAAACAAATTTAAATACTTTTATATTTAAAAAATTATCAATTTTTAAAGCGTTAAATTTTTTAAAAAGTAAACTAAAAGTAAAAATAATGCTTTTATTTTTTAGCTTTAATAATAATTAAAAATCTGCCTTCTTTTTTACGTTTAAGTACGTTTTTAGTACTATTACGTATTTAAATTGTACTATTAAAAAGTACTATAATATAATAATTATTATTTTGTTTTTTTTTAGTTTTTTGTAAAGGCAGCAAATAACTACTAAAATAGTAAAAGGTTATAAGTTTTTTACTTTTATTAAAAGTATATTTTAATTTACACCTATTTTATAGTTAGTTTAGTTTATATTTGCTAAAGATTTGTTTACGTATTAATATAGTTTTACTTAAGTATAATAAAACTTTATTAGTTTATTAATTATATTAATAATAATATTTTTGCTTTTAATTGCTTAAACTTTAAAAAAACTATTTTATTTTTGCTTTTTTTATTAAATAAAAACTTTACTTTATAAAAAAAAGGTAAAAATAAAAAGTAAATTAAAGCTATTTTAAGTATTAAGCATATATAATATATTTACTTTTGCTTTTTTATTTTAAATAGCTTTTATAACCTTTTAAATAGCTTTTATACGCTAAATAATTTTAAGTAATAGTAATAAATTATAATTAATTTATAAATAAGTACTAAATACTAATAAAGTAAATATTAGTTTATTAAGTTTTATAGTATTATTAAAAGCTTTTATTACTATTTATAAAATTAATTTATTATTATTTTAGTAGCTAATTTTTTTTTTAATTATATTAAAAGCGTAGTATAAAAGGGCATATACGCGTTTAATCTTGCTAAGTGCTTAATATGCTTTAATAAGCATTTTTTTGCATATAATTTTTATAATCTTAGTACTAGTTTAAAACTTCTTTAAAGTAAAGTTAGTACTAAAGTTATATACTATATAATTAGGCAGTTTTTAATAAACGTTAATTTAGTACTTATAAAGTATATTTTACGCTTTACGTGCTTTTATTATTTAAATAAAAGTTGTAGCTTAAAATAACG
Source organism: Poronia punctata (assembly GCA_022579005.1). Lineage (NCBI taxonomy): Eukaryota > Fungi > Ascomycota > Sordariomycetes > Xylariales > Xylariaceae > Poronia > Poronia punctata. The sequence goes on along the minus strand of MU401522.1, from coordinate 176,219 downwards.
TAGCTAAATTAATAACGTAAAAAACTTGTTTTTTGTTAATTTAAACTACGTTAATAATAACCTTATAATTAAATTTATAATTATTTTTTAAAGTAAATTTAAAGCATTTTAGCGCTAGGTTATATATTTAGCAATAATAGCAAAATTTTTAAATTTTTTTTAAAATAAAATAATTTACTTTATAACTTGTTATAGTTAACATTTGCTTTAGTTTTGCTGCTTTAAAGTACTTAAATTGTTTATAAAGCTAGCATAACTTAGTTTTAGTAAAATACGCAATTATTTTGCTAAAGTACGTATTAAAAAATAAATATTTTTATTTATAAATAACTAGTATTATATTATTATTGCTTTAAACAATAACATTTTTAGTATTATTAAAATAAGCACTAATATAATTAGCGTTGTATAGTAAAAATAAAAAAAAGGTAAGCATATTTAAAACGTAATATATAGTTATTTTAAAAAAATTTTGTATTTAAATTATACTAATACTTTTAATAATACTGCTGCTATTAAATTTAATATAAACTTTACCTAGTTTTTATACTATATTTGCTTTTAAATTTAAACATAAATATGCTTTTAATTGCGCTTTTTTAACTATTAAATAGTTAAAAGCACTTATATTTTATAATTTGCTTTAATATTTTACTTTATATAAATTTTTTAAAATAAATTAATTTGCTAGCGTTTTAGCTTTAAATTGCTATATATTTTTACTTATAACGTAATATATATATATAGCGTTTATTAAAAATTAAGTAAATTTTTTTACTATTTTATTATTAATTTTATTTTGTTTATAATTTAAATTTAAAACGGTTTTAAAAATACTTTTTATATTTATTAAATATTAAAAAAATATTTTAATATTTAGTTTATAGCTATAAATTGTTTTATATATAATAAAAAACTAGCATTTTATTTTATATTATTTTTTAATTAAATAATTAGTTAAAAAACAACTATTTTTTTTATATATAAAGCACTTATACTTTTACTTTAATAGGTTTAATTTGCTTTTAAAACTAAAGCAATATAATATTAAATTATTTTTATTATAACTATAATTATTATACTTGCAATTTATATAAAACGCAGTGCTACTTTTACTATTATTTATTATTTATAAATATGCTTAAAAGTTAAAAAATAAACTTTTAAACGTTAGCTTTTAGTAAATAAGTACTATATTAAACTTAGATATACTTTTATATACGCATATTACGTTTATTACTAAGTAAATTTTACTTTAATATATAGCGCTAAGTGCTTGCTAAGCTTTTATAATCTTATTAATTATAAAGTTAAAAGCTTTTATAAAGGTTTTGTTTAGGTTTTTTTTATAAATATTTTAGTATATAATTATTATCTAATTAATAAAGTATTAAAACTAATTTATAATATTGTTAAAATGTAAATCTAACTTAAAATATATTTTTATTTATAACTTATTAAAGCTAATTTGTTATATAAAGTACTGCTTAGCGCGTTTATTAAAAATTATTAAAAATATAACCTAATACTAGTTTTTTATTATTTTAATTTAGCAGCATATATTAATAAAAATTTATATTTTGTTATATAATAAGTTATAAAGCTTGCTTATATAATTTTAGTCCTTTTGCTATATTTTTACAAATATAGCAATTTTTTTAAAAGTAAAAAAAGTATTATTTATTAAGCATATTAAAAGTAAATTATAAAGCAAAACATAATTAAATTTTTACAAATTTAAGTATAAAGTTAAAACGTTTTTATACTTAATAGTTTAAGTAAAAGTAGCTTGCTATTAAAGCATAACTAGCTTGCTAGCAAATAAAAAATTTACTAGCTATAAGCGCTTAAAAGTATATAAAGCATATATAGCTTAAGTAGCTTATAATGTTTAAAAGGTTAAAAAAAGTTAAAAAGCAGGTTAAGTACTTTAAAAAGCTTAAAAAGCTTAAAAAGCCTAAGCCTTTTAATTAATTACTAGTACCTTTTAAATTAATTATAATTTAAACGTATACTATTATATAAACTTTTTATTATTAAGGTTAAATAAAAAAGTTATTTTAAGTGCTTTTTTTTTAAATAATAAAACTAAAAAAAAGTATTAAGGTTTTTTAATAGTTATATTACTAAAAATAATAGTAACTAAATAGTTACTTATAAAGGTTTAAAAGTTTACTAAGGTATTATTAAGCCTTTTTTGCTATAATATTAGCAGTAATATATGTTAAATTATATATACTAATGCGTTAAAATTTTAATATATTTATTTTTTAAAATTTTCTTAAATAGCTTATAAAAAATCTTTACTATTAAAAGATATATGCAAGTACTTAGTTATTTTTATTAAAACGTACATATTTAGCTTATTTCTTGTTGCTATTTTAAAGTTAATTCTTTTATCTTTTTAAAGTTTAAAAACAATATACTGTTAAAAAAAATATATAGCTATTCTAGTGTTTTTAAATATTTTAGCTTAATCTAGGTCTATATTATAAGCGTTTTTAAAACAAAAAAGGGGCTGTTAAAATTAATAAGCTTTTTATTATAATTGCTTTTTTAAATTAAATTTAAAGTAACTACTAAGGTTAAGATTTAATAACAATGCTATTATAAATTAATACTAATTAGTTTTTAAATTAGCTATAAGTTAATTATAGTAATAAAAATGCTTACTATTTTTTATTTTATTGTTAAATAACCTATAAAATACGTACTATAATTTTGCATTAGCTTTTTTTATATACTATAATTTTATTAAAAAGTTATTAAAGCAATTTAATTTAAATTTTTTATTTAGCACTTTACTTAAAGTAGTTTTTAAAAGCAATATAAAGCTAAAGTAACCTTAAATTAGGTTAAAAGCAAGTATAACAATAGTCTCTGTTTTTAAACCTTGCTTTTTTATAGTTGCTAATTTAACTACTAATTAGTATTAGTCTAGCTAAAAGTTAATATAATTACAACACGTTATTATTTATAGTACTATGTTAACTTAATTAATAAAAAAAAAAAAAAAGTTATAAGGACTTCTTTTAGCAAGTTTTATATAGCTATAAAGGTTTATAGTTAATTAAAACCTATTAGCAATACAAAAAAAACACGTATACCTTATATATTTAATACATAAAAAACACGTACTCTATATATACTAGTTATATACTATATACATACACTGCGCATATACTTCCTTAATAAAGTAAGTCCAACATAATTTATAACAAATATATAAAAAACCAAATATTTATGTTTATAAGATATTTACGTTCTAATAGTCCTAATGTAGTCAATAAAGTCAAGGGTATTAAAAGGGATTCTAACAATAGCAGCTTATTTTTAATTATAAATAAAAAAGTAACTTTGCTTTAATACTAAACTAGTTAAGTTAAGCAAGCCTTTTTTAGGTTTGCAGCTTTTTTTTTATGCTTAACTACTATTTTTATTATTTTATTATACTTAAAGTTTATTTTATATTTTTTAATAATTTTTACTTTAAAAACGTTACTAAAAACTAGCATAGCTATAGCTTTATTAGCCTTTATATTAAACATATTAGCTATATACGCCTAACTAGCTATATTATTTTAAATGTTATTTAGTACGCTTAACTAGTTTGCTTTTATATAGCGTTGTTTTTTAAGCTTTTAAAGCAGTTATAATAAAGCGTTTAGCATAACGTTTAGCGTTTTAAAAATATAGTAAATTTTTAGCAAAAATTAAAATAGGTAATTTATAATGTTAGCAAGCCTTAAATTTGCTTTATTTAAGTTTATTATTTATAATAATATATATATAATAATATTTTTAATTACTATATAGTTTATAAGCACGTTAATAAAACTATAGCTAAACTAAACTATTTTTTTAAGCTTTTTATAACTTTATATAAGCGCTACTATTTTTGCTTTAATTAACTTATACTTTTTTTTAACTAAGCTAGTTAACTTTAATAAAAAAATAATTAGCTTAACTTATAATACTAGTATATTTTTGCTAAAAATAAAAACTTTATTTTATTTATTTTTTAGCTAAAAAGCTATAAGCCTAAATGTTTTTTTATACGCGTTAACCTTTAAAAAAAGCAGCTTATTTAAATAGTAGTAGTATATAATATATTGCATATATAAGTACTGCTATATTTTATTTTAACTATTAACTTTTTTTTAAGTTAACTAAAACGCAATTTTTGCTACGCGTACTTACTTTACTACTTTTGCTATTTTTATAAGCAAGCTTCCTTTTTTTTAGCTTTTTATATTTAGCGCTATTTTTTAAAGCTATAGCGCTTTAATTTTATAGTTAAACTAGGCAATACTTTTATATAACTAATTAACTATTTTAATATATATTTTTAGCGCCTTTAGTATATTTAATATCTTTAGCTTTTAAAACCTTTTAATTTAGTTATTTATATATAATATTTTATTACTATTAACGTTATATTTTAAAAAGCAAACTAATAAAAAAGCTATAAATAATTTTATAGTGCTAATATATACTTTTACTTTATTAAAAATATTAAGTATAGTATTAAAGTATTTTAAGTGCTTTTTTATTATATTGCTAAAAATAATTATATTATTAATATAAGCATAAATAAAGTTTTTATATATAAAAAATAAATAATTTATAAACTTTTATACGTAAGCCAGCGCGTTTTAAAAACTTATAAGCGCTACGTTTAACTATTTTAACCTTTTTAAGCTAACAATTACTATATAGTTATAATATTTGCTATATACTAAAAGCTAAAAAAAAAAACTAAATATATTTAATAATATAAAATATTGTTTGCTTGCTATGTTTTTTATTATATTATTTTAGCTAAGTAATAAGTAAATATTTAAAATTATAATTTTGTTAAAAAAGCAAAGGTTAACTACTAGCCTACTTTTTATAACGCTATTAATAGTTTTTTACACTATAAAAACTAAGCAAGTCACTAGCGTTAAGTTGTTTATAAACGTTAATTTACTTTAAACATATATTTTATTATACTTTTTATTAAAAAACTTTTAATTTTTTAGCTTTAGCAAGTATAGCTATACTATTTATAGTTAGTTTTATTATTTATTAACTAAATTAACTTATATTTTTTATTTTTTAAGCATAAAAATTACTTTTTTGTTATAAAAAACGTTATATTTATTTAAAACCTTTTTAACTTTTTTTACTATGCTAATATTATTTATTATAATTGCTATGCTATTTTTAAATTTTATTATATTAACTCTTTATAGCTTAAATATATTATATAATAAAGTAGTTTAGCGCAGCACTTCTAGCTAAAGCTTATTTTGCTTTTAGCTATTGCCTAGCTTTTAGTTATAGCTATTAAAAAAGTAAGCTATTATGTTATCTTATTTAGCTTAAGTTATGCTATTTTTTTAAAAGCTCTTTACTTAATTTTAATTAGTAAGTTATACTTGCTTTTTGCTAACATATTTTTAAATACTGCTAAAGTACTTATTTATTTTAACTTTTATTAGCTATATATATAAGTTTTAAATTATAACTTTTTTTAAGCTATACTTATTAACTATTATATTATATATTATTACATAGTAGCTATAAAAATAATATAGCTTTATAGCTACGTTATTTTTATTTATTAAGCAAAGCAAATTAATATAAAAAATATTTATAAACGCTATAGTTATAGCTAAAATATTAATATAGTACGCTAAAGTTACTTTTTATAAATTTTGCACTATTAGCAGCTTAAATTTTGTTTACTTTATAACTTTTAAACTATAAGCTAATTAAAAAATATACGTTTATTTTATAAAGTTAATTTTAACGCTATAGTTTAATATAAAGTTTATTTTAATAAGCAGTTTTAGCTTTAAATTTGTAATAATATTTGCAGTTATAGTAAAATAGCTAAATATGTTAATTTTTTTAACTAGCTTTAGCATATAAAAGTTAAACATAACTTATTATAAAATTATAATTTTTAATATAACTTTGTACACTTATTTAAGCATAATTACTTTATATATAAAGTTTTTTATAAAACTTTTTACTTATTTTTTATTTATTAAAAAGTATAAGCATTTTATATTAAAGCAAACGTTATAAATAGTAATGTTAACGTTTATTTAAATAAAAAGCTAAAAATATATTATTTTTTACTATATTAGCTTATTGCTACTAAGCTATAAATTTGCTTTAATAACTTATTTTGCTTTAATATAAAAGTTATTTTAAATTATATTAAAAACAAAAAACGCAAAAAAAGCAAAGTTAACTTTTACTATTGCTTAGTTAAACTTAATATATTATTAGCAAAGCTATTATTTATACTTACGCTTTTATATTTTGCTAGCAAAAGTAACCTTATATTTTTTATAAGTTATATACGTATTATAGTTACTATTTTAACTATTATTACGTTTTATATATTTATTATTATTATTATAAACAAAGTATATATTGTAAGCAGCGTTAAGTACAGTACTTTTAATAGCTATATAGGCTTTTATACTTATTTCTTTATTATTTTTACTAAAATAAACATATTTGTTAGCAGCTAAAGCTTTTATTTTATTATTAGCATTTAGCTTGCTATTTAGCACTATAGTTTTGCTTAAATAGCTATACGTGCTATTGTTATTTTGCTATTATTAACTAAAATATTTATACTAAGTTTATTATTATAGCTTATTATTATATAACTTACTTTAAAAGTGCTAAAAATATTATTTTTTTAGTTTTTATTAACAGTTTGCTTGCTTTAATATATATTATTATTAGCCTTTTTTATATAGCATACTTTAGCGCTTATTTTTGCTTTAGTAATAATATAGCAACTATAACTATTATTATTATTATCTACTAAACTAAAATTAATAATAAGCTAGCTATTATTTATAGCTTTAGTCTTGCTAATATTTTCTTATTGCTTAGTATACTTTATTACTATTGCTATTGTTTTTTTTATTATAATATTTAACTAGTTTATTGCGCTTTTGTTTTTTTTATTATAGCTTTTTTATTAAAGCTTTTTACTTTTTATTTAAAATATTTAAGTATACTAATATTTTTTTTATTTTAAGCGCTAAGACTAGCTTTTGTAGCTTAGCTAGCAATAAATTTTATAACTTATTAAAAAGCTATACGTTTTAAGTATTACTTTATATATATATATACTTAAAAAGCTTTATTATATATATTTTAACTAGCTACTTCTTTATAACATTATTAAAAGTATACTTATAAGTATTAAACTAAGTAGCAGCTTTAATAAGCTATAATCTAAACTTTTATATAATAGTAGTAGTAAACATATTTAATATAATATAGTATTAGTAATAATCTTTATTTAAAAGCTATTAAAACTACTATACTAAAGCGTTTTTTTTTAATAAGGTTTACTTATTATTAGCTATAGCGTTAGCTTTAACTTAATTATTAGCTTAATCTTATACCTTTTATATTTATAAGTAAAAATTAATATATATAGCATATTTATTATTATAAAAAATAGTATAGCTATTTAATTTATTAGCAAAAGCGTTAAGCTAAAAAAAACTAACATTTATTACTTTTAGCTAATAAAACGTTAACGTAGTTAAAGTAATGTTTAATATAAGCGTTACTAAGTATAGCTATAACTTTTGCTTAACTTTTATTAATTATATATGCTTTTTAAAATTATTAACTATAACTATAAGCTATTTTATAAAAGTAGTAAAGTTAGCGCTATAGTTTTGCATATTATTATATAAAACATTTTTACTTTTTAATTTTAATACTTTTAATTTAAATGCTATATTTTTTATATTTTATAGTATAGTTATTATAATTATTAGTAATTATAAAATTTTTAAAAGCGCGCTTTTAAGCTTGTTTAACTATTTTTGCTTAATATATTTATTAAGCTTGCTATTTTTTAAAAAAATTATTATACGTTTAGTAACAGTTTTATATAACGTAGTAAAAAAGTAATTATTAACTATTTACTATTTTAAATAGTTTTTTATAGTAAGCTTAAGTAGCTAGACTATATATAAAATATTACTAGCTATTAATATATTAAGCTAAGCAATATATTTAATAAAGTTAATAGTAAGCTTGCTTTTTTTAGCTATATATAACTTTTTTAAGTATATAATAATAAACTACTAAATTTGCTTAGCTTTTTTAATAAAGTTAGTATTTATTTAAGCTTATAAAAAAAACTAAATATGCTGCATATTATTAAATATACTAAAGTAAGTAATTTATAATGCACTATTTTTAAAAGTATTGTTTGCTAGCAGGTTATAGCGTTAGTTTAATTATTAAGCAAAGCAATTAATTAAACCTATATAAGAAAATTATTATATTTTGCTTAATAGTAAACAATACTAACGTTTTAATAGCTAGTTAAAGCAACAGTTGCTTATACGTTTTAAAGCAATAGTTTAAGTGTACTAATAAGTATAAAGGTATGCTTTTTTTTTTTTATAGTTAACTATTGTATTAGGCAGCAATCTAGTCGTTTTTACTACCTAGTATACTATGTTTCTTTTAGCTAACTAGTTTTTAAACTTAAATAGTAAGCATTACTTATTAAGCATAAGTTTATAATATTAAAGTTAACATATAGTTAGTGTTTATAATAATTAATTAAAAACTAAGTTTTTCTTTTTAATCTACGTATAAAAGGTAGCTACTTTTATAAGCAAGCCTGCCTTGTTTATAGTTAGGCTTGCTAGCTAAAAAAATGCCCCTAATAGCTATATAAATTTTTAAAAAAACTATTTTTTTAAAAAGTTGTTATAAAAAAACTAATAAAAACAAGTTATAACTAAAAGTTTAAAATTAAAAATTTTAGTAGTTTAATACTAATTAAATAACTAATGTGCTAAAAAGCTTAAAATTTTATTTTAAAAGTTTATAAGTATATTATTATTATAAAGCAAGCAGTAATAAAGGCTTAAAAGAAAATAGCTATATAAGCTAATAAATATTAAAAAAAACTTAACTTTAAAGTAAATAACTTAGTATATATTATTTAAAAAATAAAAATATAAACAAATTAATTTAGTAATAAGTTAAACTTTTTTATAACTTATTAGCACTATTATATTTTAAAAGCTAAATTTAAAAACACTTATTATTTAAATTTGCTATTTAATTAATAAAGTAACTAATAGTTTTATGCTAATTAACTTTATAAGTACTTTAATAACTTATTACTAAGTTAAGCACTACTTAGACTATTTAAAAAAATTAACTAAAATACTAGCAATAAAAAATAAAAAGTTAAAAAAGTTTTTAGTTTTTATATTTAATATAAAAAACTATATTATTAAGTATTATAAAAAAGTTAAAATTTAAATAATATTTAGTACTTTACTTTTAATTTAAAATATGCTTTTTTTAAATTATATTAGTATTATAAAGCGTATTTAAAAAAACCTAAACTTTTAAAATAATTAACTAAGTAGCTATACGCTGCTAAAAAAAATTTTTTTATTAAACTTTATTTTAATAATAATAAACTACTTTTATAAAGTAATAACTAAATAAAACGTTATAAATAAAAAAAGCTAAAAAAAAAATAAAAAACTAAATATTTAATAAATATAAATATTTAAATTTTAACAAGGCTACCTTTATAATTAAAAGCATTTAAAAAACTTAAAGATTATTTAGAGGCTAATATAACTAATATAAAAAAAATTTAGCGCTTACTTTTTAAAACTAGCTATAGCGTAGCAATAAAAAACTAAAAATTTAAAGCCTTTATTACTTTAAGCTACTACGCATACTAAAGGCAACCTTGCTTTACTTAAAAGTGCTAGTTTTAAAAACTACCTATTTAGTTTATAACTAAAGTAAAAGGTTTTTTTTTTTTTACCTATATAACTTAAAATAAGTTTGCTTTTTTGCAAAAAAAGGATTATAACAATAAAAAGGTATAAAGGTTATAAAGCTATATAAGTAAAGGTTTTAAATTAAAAATAAAAGAGACCTACTATAACTACTTATTACTACTTTCTTGTTAAAGCTTTAAGTAACAAAATAAGCTAGTTGCAAATAAAAGTATTCTTATAGCAAGAGCTATAGTAAATACCTAAAATAAAAAAAACATAAATAAATATAAACAATACTAAGCTATATATTTTAGTTTTTTCTTTTTTACGTTTAGATTAAATCCTAAATATAAAAGTATATTGGTTTTTATACTAGTAGCTATATTTATTAACTATTATAAAAAAGCGAATAATTTTAAAGCGCTTTTTTAAGATTTTAAAAACCTTTTTAATGCTAATTTGTAAAAAAGAATGCTAAAGATTAAAAAGCTTTTTTTTTAAATTAGAGCGTTTTTTTATAGCATTTTATTTTTTAAAATAGTAACGTACTTTAAAATATAGGCACAAATAGCTTCTTTTTTAACTAAATCCTATATTTGCTAAATAGTATTTTTTTTTAAGTACTATAAGACTTTTTTTTAATTTAGCAATTTTAATAGCTTTTATATTATGTATTAAACTTTTAAGCCTTTTAAAAGCGTATATAAATATATAATTTAAATTTATTACTGCTAATACGTTTAATGCTATATATTTCTTTTAATACTAATATACTTTTTATTAGCAAGCTAGCATATAAGCATATATTAAAGTACTATTAATAAAGCCTATATAGTTTTTAAAATATAAATATATTTTAAGGTTTTTTATAATTTTGTTTGCTATAGTGTTAATTTTTATAAGGCATATAAAATAGTTAAAAAGCAAAAGCATTACTGCTAATATATTATTAAAAACTTTATAAATAATTAAAGTTAAATAATTTTAAATAAGGCCTGCTTGCTATTAAGTACTGTTTTGCTTACAAATTTATAGAAAAATTATTAAGTATTAGCAAATGCTAATATATTTTATAAATTAAAAACTTATATTTTTTTTAATTTAAATAATTAACATATTAAAAGTAGGCTTATTTATATATAAACTTAACTAAAATATAGTGCTATAAGTATTTTTTAGCAAATGTTTTATTATAGCTTTACTTGCTAAAAAATTAAAGTTTATTATAAGGTTATTTTTAATAATGTTTACTTTTATTTTAAACCTTTAAATAATAGCATTTATTTTAGTAATAAACTTGCTAACAAAGTTATTAGTAGCTATAATAGCTTTACTTAATATAGCTTTTATTTTAAAGTTATTTATATTAAAAAATGTTATTAAAAAAATAGGTATTTTAAGTAGATTTTAACGCAAAAAAAAAAGCTTTAAAAACTTTTTACTTTTTATAAATAAAAAGTTTTTAAAGCTATTTTTTTTATATTTTATAGCAACCTAAGCTATTTTTAGTTAATTTAACAGCTAAAAATAATAATATATATTAAAAATATAAAAAGTATAGTTAAAAATTTGCTAGTTTACTTTTTAATAATATATTATAAATTTTAGCGTTTTTATTATACTAAATTAAAAAAAGCGCATATCCTAGCGTCTTAAGCAGTACATAGTCCTACAAAATAAAAAAGTTCCGAAGGCATTTTAGGTGTTGCCGAACTGGCTCTTACTAGTACCTACTGCCAAGCCCATCCCGTCTTGTTTGAAATAAAATAGAACGAATGTCTATGGTAATTATTACGTGAAAGGTGGGCGTAGGTAGAGTGCCTTGTTGGGTTAGTTTAAAAGACTACAATGCCAACCACAGCCCAGAGAGGGATGTAAAGAGATAGGCCATTGCTTGATATAGTAGTAGAATTTTAACGTCTATCTTAGGTGGGTCCGGGCTAACTATAATGGCGCGACTGTGGCTGCAAGTGCCTTGGCAGCCAGCCGCCCCTTACCACCCCACGTGACCTCTCTTCCATTGCTTGATATATATAGTACTTAACCTAGTTGGAAACAGAGTGCTTAAGTGCTAGACTAAGATATGTATCTACATAGATAGAAGGACCGACTCTTGATCGATAAAGCACCCTTTCTCGTTGCCGGTCTCAGGTTCTAGGGTTGCCAAAGCGCCAGGGGCTTGCTCGCGATCCTAACAAGAGATCGATCATAAGAGCACAAAAGACCCGTCCCTGACCAAGGTACGACGAATAGGATCGACTCAGCTGCCTCCTAGGACGCTGGTTTAAAAGGAGTTGGAAGGGGGTGCATAACTGTGAGAGCCACCGATGCGGATGATCCACATCAAGTTGGTGAGCCTCCCATTCTGATTTGTGGGTGCTGTCAATGAGAAAGCCCACTTTGGTCAATTTGGCGGGGGTAGTCGATGAGGGGGGTCGTTTGAGGGAGCTTCGACCAAATACTACCTACCTTACCTACATGTACTGAACTGACGAACTGAGAGCCACTGGCATGGCTGGGCTGTGCCTGGTTATCGGTGAAACAATACAGCTGACGGTGACACTGACACTCCCTTGTTTCATTTCTCATTCTACTTTCACTGTCTTTTGTGAAATACCCCAACAGTGGTGCCTGTGCCGCCTTGCTTCCTTTCCTTGCATTCCCCGGCATTACACACCCCATTTGTGTAGACGACTCCATCTAGACGAATAAACAACCCGACAAAGAACCAATACCAAAGAGATACCCCTTGCGCGCAAGTTCAGTTGCTTAATTCCTTCCCCGACCGCGATCATGTTTGGTAACCGCAAGTTTTCTATGTAAGCCAAGCTCCGATAACTCGTATATGGATCCTGGATGCCAGTCCGCATGTTGGCTACTTGGTATCCAAGTGGCTGGCTACCAATCTTGCTTGATCCCGGGACGAGACACAATGCAATATATCCAGAACCATCGGGTTATTAACTACATACGTTCGCATACAGGAACAAAAACACCGGTGTCCCTAGGAGAAGATTTAGTATTGGGGACCCCAGTGCAAACGGTATGTAATCTTTTGGAATCCTTGAACAATGTTTGAAAAATGATACCCGAGTGTACTTGGAGTATGGTTTGCGCCCCGGTGTTAGAGATACCGATACATGGTCAGGGAAGCCGCATAGTTGCTGTGCTTGTCGCCGCTTGAAACTTGTTGATACTGGTACTTGTAGGTACACCAAGAGGATATGATGTGCATTTGTGGTGGCCTTGGCTCTTGGCATTAGTTTCGCAGACCATTCAACTCAGTCGCGCGACAAAAGATATCACACGTGGCGCGGTTGTCTTTCCGCCGACTGAAACGTTCTACGCTAACCCCCCTTCTTGGCAGAAACGAGCTCCAAGATCCACCGTCAGTTCCGCGCAGCGAACCCCGGACATCTAGCTCACGCCGGTCTCGACGCTACCCGTGCTTCCACGGGCGTCGTCTGGTGTACCGAACGCGCCGCCGAGCATGGCTTCCTGGACGAGCCTGGCCAATGGGCCAACTTAGGCCAGGGCGCACCCGAGGTCGAGGACGACATTGTGGGCTCGTTTCCGCGACCTACTCATATTGACGTCTCCGTTGCCGCTAGAGAATACGGCCCCACCGCCGGCATCAAGCCTCTGCGTGCCGCTGTCGCCCGCATGTACAATGATATGCATCGCCAAGGGAAAGAAAGCCAGTATTCCTGGGAAAACGTCGCCATTGTACCTGGTGGAAGGGCAGGTTTGATCCGCATTGCAGCCATCCTCAACAATGCCTACGTCGGCTTTTTCATCCCCGACTATACGGCGTACAATGAGATGATGTCGCTGTTCAAAAACGTAGGCCTTTGTTGCCCCTAAAATGTCATAGAGGGCCATGCTCACCGTGACATAGTTCGCTGCAATTCCCACGCCGCTCTCCGAGGAGGATGGCTACCATATCCATCCAGATGTCATCGCACACGAGATTGCTCGTGGTACTTCCGTCATTCTCACCTCGAACCCACGTAACCCCACTGGCCGGGTAGTCGCCAACCCCGAGCTCGCCGAGATCCAGGATATCTGCCGTGGACGCGCTACCCTTATTAGCGATGAATTTTACTCGGGCTATAATTACACTAGCGATTGCGACGGCTCCGTTATCTCGGCGGCCGAGAATATAGAAGATGTTGACGAGGACGACGTACTCATCATCGACGGTCTGACCAAGCGATTCCGCTTACCTGGGTGGCGAGTTGCTTGGATCCTGGGACCTAAAGAGTTCATCAAGGCGTGAGTAAAGATATAGGCTTTATCTGCTTCGCGATGCTGATCCTTCTTTTCTTTTCTTCAGAATCGGCTCTTGCGGCTCATACCTTGATGGTGGAGCCAACGTTCCTTTCCAGGAGGCCGCCATTCCCATGCTTGAGCCGAGCCTTGTTCGCAAAGAGATGGTAGCTTTGCAGCACCACTTCCGGGTAGGTCCACCTCAGAAACACACACCCCCCTAACCTAGCACACAAGCTAAACCCTCTTCGAATACCTAGGACAAGCGCGACTACGTCGTCAAGCGCCTCCGGGACATGGGCTTCGTGATCAAGTACGTGCCCGACAGCACGTTCTACTTATGGCTCAACCTCGAGGGTCTTCCGAGCCCGATATCCGACGGTCTTAATTTCTTCCAGGCTTGTCTCGAGGAGAAAGTCGTCGTCGTTCCCGGAATCTTCTTCGATCTAAACCCGGCCCGCCGTCGCGATTTATTCGATAGTCCCTGCCACCACTGTAAGTTTTCTTTTCCCTTTTCATTATCTATGCGACTTCTAGAAACGTGTTAACACTTGTTGCCTTCTCTATAGTCGTCCGCTTCTCCTACGGACCCCGATTCGATGAGCTGAAGAGGGGCTGTGATGGAATCGAGAGAGTAGTAAACAAGTAAGTTTTTGCGTCCTCATTTTACTTACCTCTGCAGGTGCCGAGTAATAGAATACTAACGGTGTGTATCTGTCACTTTTTAGGTTCAAGAACTATAAGGAATAAGGTCACGACGGTGTATGTGTACGCCTCGGTATACGGGTTTAGGTTAGAGAATGAGTGACGAATAACAACATACGAGTATTTCAAGTCTTTGGATGTCCCCTGATGATCTGTTCGATGTGGAAGAATACACCCAAGAACAAGGGCACACGGCTGGATACAGAGTTACAGTGTGATTGACTGTGACCCACAGAATGGAGGCTACCCATATATCATTACCGTACCTGCTCGTATAGAACATGAAAACTTTACGCGTCTGCTAGGTCTGGTGGTCTACAATCGTAAGCAAAGAGACAGATTGTCAGCTCATCATACATTATCACTGGTACTATCTTCGCTCCTAGAGATTGAATGGGAGAGTTTGTACAATTCATATTACAAGGCTTGCTACGTCTACGCACGCACGCAAACTATCGATATGAGACAGATAATCAGCTTTAACCTCCATCGTATTGTTGTTTCCCCTTGGCAAAATATCATCTTCATTGTGTGCCTACCGCGGACCATCCGCCGACCCCACTGAGGCCTGACGAAGCGACGAAAGTGAAAGTTTGTTTGATACTACTGTATCTGGAGAAAAAAGGGGGGAAATGACGACGGCGGTAATCAAAGGACACATCTAGGAAACCGCACAATTAAAGAGAAATCATAACCCAACTCCCAGCAATCCACAAATCCCTAATCCCATTTCCATCATCTGGTCTAAGCTGTGCTTCGTCTGAGCGGAACATGCTTACTAAACGGCTATTAGCTGCCAAGTTTACGAGCAAGGTCGAAAGGCGAATAAGCTTACCGAAATCTCATCATCCATGGCCGCATCGGCATCGGTAGCCGCGGCAGCAGCAGTAGTCGTAGTACCGTTGGTGTTTTCGTTCTGGTTTCCAGACTCGAAGTAGTCTGCCATCTCAGAATCGAGTTCCTCGGCTGTCTTCTTTGCCGGGCGGCTACTACGACCACCCCTAGCTCGCTTACGGCCACCACGAGCACCTGAGCCCACGGCCTTTCCGCCATCCTTCTTCTTGTCGTTGGCAGCAGACTTGGGCTGGGCCTTGGGTTGGGAAATGCGTTCGGTGAGTGTCTTAGGTGCGGGAATAATCTCTGCAGCTTTTGCGGCGCTGACGACAATCTCAATCTGTGGTTTCCATTGTTAGTGCCCGAACTTTGGGTTTGTCGTATTGGCCGGCTTCTTCTTACCTTCATAGGACGGTTGTCGACTAAAATGCCATTAAGCACGCTAAACGCCTTGCTTGCACCGTCTGCCTTGGCGAAAGTGACGGTAGCAATGCCTCGGCTTTGGCTGTTGGGCCCATATGATAGCTCCACTCTCTTGACAGGGCCGACTGATGTAGTGAAATACTCCTGCGGAGGGCACGAATGTTAGTCTCAGAGAATCGATCCGTTGCGCGAGGACGGAAAATCCCCAGTATCGAGAATCGGCGGAAGCACGCCGACGGCGCAGGCGGCTTGAAGATATATGAATGACGACGAGCACGCAGTGAGCGTTAGCAAGATCCAACCACCGAACATGAAAACCCTCCACATGTATCGATCCGTCCACCATCCCTGCCGACAAAGTCAATGCCTAATGGTAGAGCAAGAGCACACCCCCAGACCCCGCCCCACTCGCACTACTCTCTCCTGGAGTCACGGCCATACAAACTGATCATAGCCCGACTCCGTACGCAATCATTCCGTTTTAACGAAAGTTTGCGCTGAGAAGGCCGCTGCTCTACCGAGCCAAAATAGACGACAGATTCGACCCATACATTCCCACTCAACCGCCGTCAGGTTTGAAATACGCCCACCGATGCCATCAGGTCTGGGATGCCTTTGTTGCTCACTGCAGTGCTCGAGGTTTATCGTTCTTCATTATAAACGAAAGATGCAGGAGGACCGCCTCTTCCAAAAATGAGCGAATATATCAGCTCGTAATATTTGCCCGTTTAAGTCGATGCATTGTAGCTTGTATGAAGAGGGTTGCCAAGCCTCACAAGACGTTACAATATTTTCGCATGACGCGGGTCTACTCAACTTCCGACAATTGCAGCACAACCAGGCTTACACTGTCAAGGAAGGAGCCTGGACATGGATAGTTCCGTCATAAGAGGCGGCCCCCAAGCAGCGTTCGTCTCGACCGTAAAGGCTGATCGAGTGCGATTCAAGGAAGATGTCGACGAAATTCCGCAGGCGGAAGCCCTAGGAAACATACCTTAATCTGGGCCTCGTTCACATCCTTAGGCTGCAATAATATTAGCGCCCGTTGAGTTTGTATCTTCATTACGTAGTAAAATAACATACCAGGTTGCTCACAACCACTTTGCTTTCGCCATAACCACCAGCAGCCTTTGTAGGGGCTTGTTTACCAGCGTTGCGAGGCTGTCTGGACGTCTTCTGCACACCTCCGACGGGCGCGGCGGCGGCGGGCCGGCCGGTAGAGCGACGTTGGTTGCGACGGCGGCCAACAGCGCGGCTGGAGATGATCTCGTCCAGAGGGGTGTCAAGCTTGTTAGACATTTTTATGTTGGGTGGCGTCAACTGGGATTAGACAAACAATCGAGCTTGACGATCAGCGTTGATCCAACAGACGCGCGACGCAGAACGTGAGCTAGACTGGTTGGGCGAACTTGTGAAGATATCGGTCAACGTGTTGTGCCGATGCAAGGAACCCGAATATGATGCCGCGAAGGAAAGTTGGCGACTTGTGACAGTACGTGGGAAAATAGTGCCGTGGCAAACGGCTGAAGGCGCTCTGTTCTTCTTTGGCAGGCGACGCTTAGTAGTTCCAAAGTCGTCGAGTGACGCGAATGGAGTAGTAGAGTGGCAACAGAAAGAAAAGTCGATGCTAAAAAGAAAAGAATAGATACCCTGTTCCTATGGCACGGGCGTAATTGATTATTAGAAGTTCTGGTCGGTCTGAGAGAGAAGGGATGGCGGTGGGAGAAAGAATGGTTGGATAGGAAATGCGAGATGGCGGGAGGGAGGGAGGGAGCAAGAATGGAATGCGGTTGCCTTTGGTTTTGCAGGGTTAGGTCGCGACCAGACGGAGAAGGGAAAGGCAAAGAACGAGCAGGGGGTGGGCTGATCTAGTTTCAAATGGGTCTGAGTTTGCCTGGGCGCCGCCTGGGTAACAGTACCGACTAGCGCTTCATTGGGCCAGACTGTTCACTTCTGTTGATGGGTGGGGATACGCCAATCAAACGCGCCATACAGTACATGCACTGTTCTGTATATGCTTCTTATCAGATACCATACCTACGTCCCTCAATGCCTCCAATGTTAGTCATACTCAGAAATGGCAATGCTAATCGACTGAGGTTGTATTGCAGTATTATTTACATCTAGTAGTGAAAAGAATACCGGGCGAGATAAATCGAAGAATATCGTAGAATGTCAACAATAGAGTAGAAGTATTCTCGCTTTTACATACGTGTAAAATTGCCTCACCTTCAAGGCCTTCGATATACAGTATACCCAGTACAGTACATGGCTGCAAACACTGTAACAACATTCTGCACAGCCACATGAAGACCGATCTAGGAATCCTGCATTTTTTACTTTCAATTGATATCAAAGTCGACATACTTTTTGTATACTCGTATGACTTTGGAGAGGGCCCGGTTCAGTACGACCCTGATCAATGTTTGTAAACATATACTGACGTTATTATCTACTACTAGGTAGATACTGGATGCGTTATGGATGTGGACACCTGACATCAATGCCACCTTGTCAAATTGTGAGGTACGCGAAGGAATTTGCGCAGTATACGCACCTATAGGCAGCGGTAGATCGAATGCAATATAATAATTTATGCTAAACCTTGGTAAGTCTACAACATCGCTTTTTGCACAGAAAAAAGGACCAGAGAGTTATGTAGCATAAATCAGATCTGACTGGGCTGAAGACTCATGTGTAGATATGGTATTGAGTCATTGCATACTACACGTTGTTTGTGTGTGTAGCAAACAACCAATGCGCGACGCTAATTCTTCATCTCGTCCACGACCAACACGTGTATATTGATCATCGCAAGTACACAACGTCCATGCTTATGAATTATTTAGCAAAAACAAACTCGATTCGGGAGGGTACCTCCCCATCGAGAAAGAAGCTTGTCGTGAGCACGACCATGTTGATCAAGCTGGCACCGCCACCAACGCCCATACTCTATGCCCATGGACGGATATCCCCTTGCTCATTTCTTCTGTTGCTGTCGTGATGGATGGATTTACAGCGTAACTTATTCGTGCCAACCTGCCCAGGTCCACGAAAAACAGTGCGTAACTGCGTAGCCGGTTGAGGTAATCATTGGGTATCATAGTTTTATCTTGTTGTTGGTTATTGTTTGGTTGAGGTCGCCGTAGATGGCGGCGCAATGGCTTTCGCTACTTTCTCGGGAACTGCGTTGTCCTCTTTTGAATTGACTTCGAAGAAGTGGTATACTACGATAAGTATCATGGAAACCGAGCCAAGAAATATGGCAAGGCTGTACAGCTCATCGTCCGAGATCATGATGATCGTGTTCGGGGTATAATTCGGTAAGGTTGGGCTAAAGTGCGAGGCGCAAAGGCGTCAGTAGAGCAAGAAAGTTAGATATGCGGGCTACGAACCGTCGTCCCCGATTTCGATGAACTTACTTTAAGGTTGCGTGGAAAGTGTTGAGCGCGCAGGATAATTTGGGTAGTTGGAAGTGTAATGGAGCAACAACCTCAAGAGGACAGCTTGAAGCATTCGCAACTGCAGGTGCCCGGTACCTGTAACGTAATTGCAAGTATGCATACACGTAGGCACCTCCGTCCTACAGGATACCCATGTACCCACTACCCACATGTACCTACAAAGACCTCCTTATATCTACAGACTACGAATACACACTCACACTGTGCCACGAACTGGAAATTATGGGATATGTTGGGTACAGACTGTGGCTGAAATTGGCTAAGCCTTCCAAATCATGTGACGTAGTGGAATATTTCAGACGGCCCCCTCCACTATCGCCGCGGATAGCCCACTAACGTGTACCTACTAACCTTAATACCAACAATTACTTGCCGCTACCCGCCACTACGAGACTGTTGTGCAGTTCGGCAAATGCCACTTATTCGGACCGTACCTAATAATCAGGTGTTCTCTGTCCGCAGAAGAGGGGACTATTGTAAGCTCTGAAGAGTGTACAATTTGGACAATATAGCGTTATAGCGTTCAGACCCCGAAGATGCCTCCAAAAAAGAAGGAAGATCCCAAAGGGAAGAAGCCAGCGGCTGCTAAGGCTGTGGTGGATAAGACCTTTGGCATGAAAAATAAGAAAGGATCGGTCGCCCAGAAACACATCAAGCAGCTAGAAGCGACAGCCAAATCAGGTGGCAGCGCCGAAGAGAAGCGGAAGCAAGCGGAGAAAGAGGCACGTCTCCGTGAGAAGAAAGCCGCCGAAGACGCCAAACGAGAAACCGAGGCTTTGCTCGCCCGACCCAGCCAGGTGCAGAAAGTTCCCTTTGGTGTCGACCCCAAGACCGTTGTGTGTATCTTTTGGAGGAAAGGAAACTGCGAGAAGGGCAAAAAGTGCAAGTTTGCCCATGATCTGGCTGTGGAGCGAAAGACGGAGAAAAAGAATCTATATACCGACGCTCGAGCAGAGGAAGAGGAGACGAAAAAACAAGAGACTTCAGCCGATTGGGACGAGGAAAAATTACGAAAAGTAGTCACTTCGAAGAAGGGCAACCAGGTCACTACCACGGACAAGGTCTGCAAATATTTCATCGACGCCATCGAAGATGGAAAATACGGTTGGTTCTGGATATGTCCAAATGGTGGCGACAAGTGCAAATACAAACATGCTCTTCCGGCTGGGTAAGTTCACATGCGCATACCTGTTGGCCGAAAATTACTTGCCGCATACTTACAGAGTACTACTTGCTACAGTTTCATACTCAAGACCAAAGAACAGCGTGCGGCTGAGAAGGCGTTGCTCGACAAGTCTCCGCTCAAGACCCTGACCCTAGAAGATTTCCTCGAATCCGAGAGGCACAAACTGACCGGCACGCTGACACCTGTTACTCCCGAGTCATTTGCTAAATGGAAGAAAGACCGCATGGACAAGAAGGCTGCCGAAGAGCAGGCCAGACAGGCCAAGGAATCTACGGGCCGAGCCCTGTTCGAAAGTGGCAACTGGCGCTTCACAGAAGAGGCCGACTCGGACGACGATGGTGGCGACGACGACGATGCCTGGAACCTGGAGAAATTACGACGTGAAACCCAAGCCCTCAGGGACAAGAAAGAGGCAGAGCGCCTGGCAGCGACATTGGCGGCTGAAAATGCCGATCCTGGTGATGGTTCCTGATGATATCCGTGCACTGCCACGGTAAACACACGACGACGTTGCACTCATGATGAAAACCAGCAGAATAAGTGACAGGTCAAGAGAGACGAGGAGTAATGGAGGTCCGGACACAAGGGTATGCTCTGCCATTCCCAAAGTAGAACGGCTCCGCGGAGTTTGATCGGCCGGCCCCTCCTTGTTGAGCTGGGCAGAATGGCTGACAAACCGACGAAGATGCCGCCAGATAAAATTGACCACATTTTGAAGGCCATTTATCTCATTACTCTCTACTTTCCGTGACAGGGGGGAAAGGGGGTCTACCGTACCACCCCCGTGCTTCTCCCGCCAAAGCGACCAACATCTCTCACAATTTTGTCTTCCTTCGGGGCCTTATATAACCATGCCTAACCCTGTTTTTGACAGACCAGGAACAGTGCTGCTCACCACGCGAGAAACGATATATACATAGGTAATATCTACGGGAAAGTTTACTCTAAACTGTAGTTGATCTTACTATGCTGTGATTAGGCCGTGCAGTCCGTTCGCATCGACCTTGGATGGCGCTTTGTCACATACAGTTATGGATGCAGCTCCTGAGAACCCGTGCCTGGGCTAGGTAGATGCTAATCTGGGGAATACCTACCAGTAGGCGAAACCGGGCCGCGTGTGGGAGTTTCAGGCATGGATAGCTCGGCCGATAGGATTGTAAACGTGCCAGCATCTATTAACAGAGGCCTGTCGAGAAGCAACAGCTTGGCCTGTGATGAGCAACGTGGGATGGACTTTGCTGTCATACCTAGACCATCCAGCTGCTGTACTGTTTGCAGTTCGCCTGGAAGAGACCTACATACAAGCAAATTCGTTTGGTGTACAGGTCGTGATCATGTAGCCGCACAAATAGGTAGGTTATATATGAAGTGCAAGTTCAAATATACGAGCAGTCAAATATATGTAACAATGGATGTTAATTTTTATTTCTTTTGTTTCTTGGCCTTCTTCTATATACGAGTACATGGGTACTTATGTTACCTAGTCCGTAACCACAGTTACCCGTGTACCTAAGCCAAAGAGAGAAGAGAACCACTGACATCACCACATACCAGCTACCCGTCTTTCTTTCATAAGTAAATTTCATTGATACATACCTCAATAGTCCAGCTCTATCTGGCGCAAGTATTGAATTTCAACTCTCCTCCTTTCCCGTGAGACTCCCGGTTTTTCGTTTGATTGGCCGTGGACAGTGGTGAAACGACCGCCCTTTTCCCCCGTCTCTGGAAATATCCGTATCGCTTTTTTGTATACTTTTCTGGCCATGGCCATGGCTAGGGCCACTGAAGACGAAACAGCCACTATTAAACCTGTTGGAGGAGAGGAGATGGTGGACTACGCGAAAAAGAAGAGAAAAATTCCCTTGGTCACGGAAGAACCTCCTCCTCCTCCTCCTTCTCCTCGACGAAGTAAACGAATAAGAGCGCAAGTTGGGGAAGGGAGAGAAGGGGGGGAAACTACAGGACATGAGAAATGGAAGCAGGATGAGGAGAAGAAACTCATCAAGCTCGAAGAAGAAACCACTGATACCAAGAATCAACCGCCTGCAAAAGGAAAGAAGATGAAAATAGAAGAAAAAGAGGAAGAAATAGAAGACACGAAAAAGGGGAGTAAGAAGAAAAACAAAAACAAAAAGAAAAAGAACAAAATCCTCGAAAACAAAACAATCGAAAACATAGCAACAGCAACAACAACAACAGCAGCAGCCGACCTCCAAGCCAAAAAACTAAAATCCTACACCCGATTCGCCGGGCTCCGCCAATCTCCCTTCCCGGACTTTCATCGTCCGACAGGGGAAGAATGTAAGCTGGCATACGGAATCTTATCAACCCTTCACGGCGGCGAGCGCAGACAACCACCGGACAAATCCCTTCCCCCTGTCAAAGTCAAAGAAGCGCCTTCGAACCGCGCCGGATGCGGAGACTCCCCCTCCGTCCTAGACGCGCTAATCCGCACCATCCTCTCCCAAAACACGAGCGACGCCAACAGCAGTCGCGCAAAGCTATCCATGGACCGCGTATACGGCCGTAGCGACGCCTGGGACGCCGTGGTAGCGGGCGGGCCGGAGAAGCTACGGAAAGCCATTGAGAGCGGCGGCTTGGCGGCGGTGAAATCGCGCGTCATCATCGATATATTGGACCAGACGCGCGAGAGATACGGCACGTATAGTCTCGATCATCTATTCAATGTTTCCGATGACGAGGCCATGAGACAGCTCCTCGCCTTTCGAGGGGTAGGGCCAAAGACTGCGAGTTGTGTTTTGCTTTTTTGCTTGCAAAGGGCTAGTTTTGCTGTTGATACTCATGTTCATCGGATTACGGGCTTCTTGGGCTGGAGACCTCCCGGGGCTACGCGCGATCAGACGTATGCGCATCTGGATGTGAGGATCCCGGATGAGGATAAGTATGGGTTGCATGTGCTCATGGTGAAGCATGGGAAGGTCTGTGATGAGTGCAAGGCCGGTGGTGGGGGTGGGAAGGCGGGCTCATGCGAGCTGAGAAAGGCGTTTAGGAAGGGAAAGAAGATTCAGCAAGAGGTTAAGTCTAAGTCTGAAGTAGAAGATATACCTCTCAAGGTGGAAGAGGATGTATAAACGAGGCAATCATATGGGCGTAGATGACAGGAAACACATGACGCGAAGAGTGTGCGCGTAGTTGACCATAGTATGTATTGTCTGTCTACATGGACCTAAGATAGTCGTGTATATATGAAATAGCCCAAGAAGATCCATGATAAATCTGTCATGCAATATACATTAATAATTATCGTATAAGCTTTATCTATCCGGCGCCTACTTTTGGTGCTTATCAACCAAATAAGAATGGAGGTATATAAGAGGCATCTCAGCCAGACATCTGCTTCGGTGATTATGTGCAGGCTCTGATATATATTATATAGATAAATCCCGATGTCCTGAGGGCTATAAATCCCCGACAGGAAATTGCCTGTTTCTTTCTGTCACCTATGTTATCCAATAATTGTTAGCATGTCACCGAGTAGAAAAGTCGGTCGTCGGATCAGAAAACACGTCTCGGAATGTGTACTTCTTGAGACGGAGCGCTGTTACCCACCAAGCATTTACCGCGACGGTTCTCGTGGCCGGCGCGTTCCGGCCCGTGCAATATACCGAGGGGCCGCATGCGAAACCCAGTGTCGACGGGCAAAACTTAAAGCCCCTATCACCCCCGCTCACTTTGTAAAACCAGGATATGTTCCCAGATAAAAGCTCAACTGGCCCGGATATTCTTGCACCAATCCCTGCCATGCCGGACTTGGTAGTTGCAAAGCCAAACTTCCATAGCCATGCCGATGAACCCGGCAATGCAGATCCCCGCGCTATCACTGACGCTCGTCGCCCCGAGACTAAACTCTCTCTCCGCAAACGGCACCGTTTCCATTATGTCGGCAAACGTGTTTACGTACACGGCTCCTCCAAGCAAACCTTCCCAGAAAATGACAACGAACACAATGTAGACGCTCGGGATGAAGTTTAGCAACGAATGCAGCGTGAGTAGCGCCAGGTTTCCGACTTGTAGGAATGATGGAAAGTATAAGTGACGAATCCGGATAAATGCGATGGATGATCGGGAGATGAAAACGCCCAACTGGTACAGGAAGCTGTACATCGGATAGAAGTCTCGGAACTCGGTGAAAGGGGACGATTCTAGCGGGAAGAGCACTATAAGAGGTATGTTAGCCACTGGTGTTTTTTTTTAAATGTGCTGCTTCTTCCTTGTCCATCAGACTAGAGAACCTTGACAGACACCATGGTTTCGGCAGACCAAACTGCAAGGTCACCCCCTTTACGAGACCAAAAAGACAAAAGGAGAACCAATCCGACCCATACTTACGAGTTGGCGAGACACCCTGGTTAATAGTGTATTCAGCTACGTAAACAAGTAGCAAAGGCAGCATATAAGGTAAGAAGAGCGCCTTGGCCCGACCAAGATTAGCCCAAATTCTACTCCACGGATCCGCATCGGTGGGCGACAGAGCGGTGGGACCAGGCGCAAGCAGACTCGAGGCGGCGGCATTGCTCGTGGATACATCGTCAACGTTTCGCGCCTCGCCATCATCCGATTGTAGCAAGGGTTCGTAAGCCCGAGATTTCGATTCTTCGCGCAACGGTCCCCGGGGAAGTACGAGGAAGAAGCTGACCAGCATCACGACGGGCAAGAAAGAAGAAGCTACGAGACTATTCTTCACGCTGAACCCTAGCCAATCCGTCAACACGACATATAACCCAGCGCCGATCAATCCAGCCGCGCCGGTGCCACTGCCCCATGCGGCGAGTGACATGTGTCCGTAATAATGCGTCAATCCCAGGAAGCTCAACTCGCCTCCACCGCTGGACAAGCTCGCGAGTACGACTCCGGCCATCTTGACACCAACAGACTTGTCGGCTGGGGTGAAGGCTATCATGAGCATGCCGACAGAGGATATGGCGGCGAAGAAGATGATGCGCAGTGAATATGGCACCTTGTGGATAAAGTAGGGAGCGATCAACTTGGTGAAGAACGAGGGCAGTACGTCTGCGAGCAGGACTAGGCCTTTGGGCACATCGGAACCGACGAGGTCTTGAGCGGCGGAGAGGATGATGACGTAGAGGACATTGTTAATCAATCCTAAGTTTAGAGTTAGCCAAGGTTGTTCCTTTCTTCGTCCGAGACTATTTTGCGATATCCTACCGAATAGCCAGAAGGCTGCGAGGACATGGGTATCGGCAGCCTGGAAAAAGGATACCAGGCGAGCCCTGTAAACGGCCCAGGATGCCGAGGGGGAACCCGGCATCGGAAGCAAGCCCGAAGATGATGGAGAGCGACTTATCAGTGGCATAGTGGACGAATTGAGAGAGGCCCTTGCTGGGCTCTCACAGCACGATAAGGTTACCTAGTGGCGGTTAGGCAATAAGAAAACAACTTTATGCCATATTGACTGCAGGCAGTTACATATGATGGTCTAGTCTAGGTATCTCGAAAAAGCGACGTGTGGCCATTGACAGCTGTTACAGCATTCATTACCTTGGCGTGCTGGGGTGAACCCACAGGCATCGAGGGCCCATCAATTACAGTAGGGTTGTCAGGGCTGTCGGGCTTTCTAGGATGGCGTGGATGGATATTATACTGGGGTATAGTGGATTTCATCTCGGTATTTGCCGACCACTAACTCGTACTACTGTACCTATTGGTATCATCCCGGCAACAGTTCACGAATTCTTCGGCCAGAGAGTTTCAGTACTATATGCCATCCCCTTCTCCCACAGAAGAGATATATGGCACCTTGGTCGCTAACGTTATAATAGTTATTTATTTCCTTCCCATAGTTCATCTTATCTAACCTTTCCTATACGATATGGCGAGCGAGAAGAAGTTTCTCAACTTCAGCGTACTCTCTCAAGGATTGGGCCCAGAATCGGGCAAGCTCGATTGGTCAAGATCGAGCTCGGGATAATATCGATATATGCCCATAGAGAACGGCTGTCTCCGATCGCTGTCGAGATAGGCCTTGATCTTAGGCCTCTCCTGGACGGCCTTGTGCAGCTTGAAGACGTTGATGTACTTGCCCGCACTCTGCGCCGCCAGGATAGCCTTGGGGAACGCAAAGTTGAGGCCCTCGATGCACTATGCAAGCAGCCGGTCAGAAATCGAAAAGAGAAACACCAGGCCAAAACAAAATAAATAAAAGGGAAGCAAGCATACCTGGAACAAGACCAAATCCGCAAAAGTCAACTGTCCACCATACAACCACGGGCCATCCCCACTGGCCTTTCCCACCAACACTCTCTCAAAATACCCCAGGAACTTAGGCAATCTATTCTGCACAAAATCCTTACTCCTCCGCACAGCCTCATCCTTCTGATCCTCGTAGTAAAGCCCCGACGCGATCGGGTGATGCGTATCATGCACCTCATTACTCAGACCATCCAGCGCCGTCAAGGCGAGACCATTGACGCGATACAGCGCGTCCGGGTCTTCGACCGCGTCGGGGACGAGGCCTAGTCGCGGGGCCAAGTATAGCAAAATGTTGGGCGTCTGACTGATGAGCAAGTCGCCGTGGCGCAGGATAGGCGGCGCCAGCGGAGGCGGGTTGACGTCGTCGCCAAAATTGTCCTCTTTGATCTGCGCCAGCACTTGCTCGTTGCCCTTCTCCGTATGTGCCGTGTCCGTGTAGTCCGCCCCGCCTTCCTCTAGTGCTAGGCGGATGAACTCGCCTCGGCCGGGGATGCCGCCCCAGTAGATGAGTTCGTAGGGCACATCTGAACGTGACGGGACGAAATGAATGAATGTCAGCTAGCTCTTCGGTATATGATTCATTCCTCATATCGAGTTGCAAACTAACTAACTACCATTACTTACCCTTCTCAGACTTCTGCCTCTTAGGTTCAGACATTATAGATGCACCTGTGCGGATGATGAGGTGAGAGGGATTTCTAACCGGGGACCAGATCAAAGGTCGCAATTGGAGTTCTAATCTTGGGGATGACCGAAGAAGTCTGAATGGAATTCTACTAGTAAACAATATCATAGACAATTGGAATTGGTAAATGCTATGATTGCCCACTTCAGTCACCAAAGCTTGATTCTAGACGGATGAGCCAAGTAAAAGGATGCGACGGAACCACAACCAGTGGGGGCTTGTATTCCTTTATAAAAGAGCCGCCGGCAAGCGAGGGGGTCATAAATGTTACAAATAATATTCCTAATGTCCGACTGAACCGCTCAAACCTCCATCCAATCCGATTTGTCCATTGGTCAAATCAGTATGATGGCATCGGCGTCGTTCCTGCAACGGTGGCCGCGGATACCTACCGGGTAAGGTATGACGTTGAGCAACTAGCCCAGCTGCATCCAAGCGGAGCGGCAAAGAGGCGGGTTCGCCAACAGCTATATCGAATTATTAGAATAAAGTCAATATATCTACGTTTCTACCCAACTACTTTCATACTCCGTGCTATTATAGATATTCGCAGAATTTCAACAAAAATGCCAATTTCCAGGTAACTGCACATATGCATTACAATCGCGTTTATCTTGGCTGTGGCTTCTGCCGTAATCGCTGAGAACCCTGGAAAGGCGGGGTTGGTGGTGTATAGTATAGGGTTAATAACGTGGTGGAAGAACTCGCAGGTACATGTAAGTACCTATCGACAAGACTATATTACCTTATACACAAAATCTTCGATCCATCTACTATACAATCCACCACAGAAAACATGAAAAATAAATACAATCATGCCCCGGCTGTTTAATCTCTCCAAACGCCTGCACATGCAAAGGGTATGAGGCGGGGCAAAGCCCTTAGGGAAAAAGTGCCAAGAGCTAGAAGAACATCATCCATAATCCGTCCCGGCCAACCTTGCAAAACAAAACTCCATAAAAATAAGCTCAACTAGACACAAGCTGTGATAGGCGTGTGTGTGAGGCTTAGCTTCCGGAGACAGCAGCCTCCACAACTTCCCTGCACGTCTCGGGATCCGAAAACACATGCCAGGCTTCACGTGGGACGTCCTTGAAAGCCTTCTCAAAACGCTCGGGATCGTTCTTGTCCTCGATGCCGATGGCAGCTATATCCTCGACCTTCCGAATGAGAATCACTTTGACCCATTCGGGATGTCTCCGATAACTATAGCACAAGAAAGTCAGCAAGATAACTCGCGTAGGGGGGTAAAGGAATTGTCGGCTGATCTATAATCTCACATTTCACCGTAGGCTTCGGGATCCGACTGCGTAGAGTCGCCAATGAATATCATCTTCCTCCGCGGGAGCCAGGAATGCATCTTCTCCAGACGGTCCACTTTATATTCTTCCGTACCCAGCGTCAAGGTGGTCAGCAACCCCTGGACGCTCATCCAACTAGAATCGCGCAGGATGATTGTGCCGTGCGGAAAGTGCTGGTCGCGAAACTCGCGAAGGAACGGATAGAGATTATACGGCGACGCTGATAAGTAGAACCACGCAGAAGTGTCCCTTAGGAGGGAATTTATGTGCTTGTACAGCTCGGGCATACCGGGTGCGGGCTGGGGCTCATCAAGGAAAGTCGTCCGAAGAATGCCTATGGGGTCACTGGTTTGCGTGATCTTGATGGTGTCGTCAATGTCTACGCTGCGTTAGCCCCAATATCGCATAACTAATACGCCGGTTTCAAGTAAACTTGATCTTACCGGACACGATTCCCCAACCCTCGGCGTCTGCGAAAACAGTTTTCATTTCGAGGATTCCGTTCGCGCCCTGAGGCACTCGGGCAGATGTGGTAACGACTTCGCCATCGCGCCCACCGGGTAACGCCCTGAGTTCGCTAGCGATACCGTTGACCCCGCTAGGCCCTAGCCTCATACGCGACTGTCCTTTGTATAGCACGTCGAGCTGCGTCGCCGGCTTGATAGACTGCAGGAAGGGGTACAGGCGTTCTTCGAGGGTCTTGTAGGCGGGGTCATGGTCTTCTAGCCCGATCTTCTTGGCCACGGTCGTAACTACGTCGAGAACTGTGCAGGATGTATGCTGCGAGAACATGGCGGCTACAAACTCGGCTTCCCAGCGACCAGTTCTCTCATTTCGGTAGGCGGTATTGTCAAGGAGCCATACTGTATCCTCTGCTGTAATAGAACGGCGCCAGGGATTTTTATTGCCCAGGAGGGCAAGAGCACCGTACAGCTTGTCTCTAACCGGAAACTTTGATGTGATCTTGGTGATACTTCCGGGGAGATCTTTCTCAGTCTCCCCAAAGCCTCGCTCTTTCCGTGTATATTCTTGCATCTCGAGCGTAGACGCGAAAAGGAGTGGGAAAACCATCTTGACAACCGTTGGGGACGTCGGTCCAGGTTCTTATTAATTATAACAGGCGGCGATGAGTCGAGATATCGTAATATCGTATTGCCCTAGAAGGCTGTGGCGATGCCGTGTGATCTGGTCGAGGTGGGTTGGATTAGGCCACGGGAACTGCCGTCGAGCACAACTCGGAATTGTCCACGCAGCGTGCCTCGTAAGAAATGTACGCCCAGACAAATATTTAGAACAAGCTAAAATTAAAACTATATCACAAGGTCCTGGAGCTGGGATGAGATAAGCCGTCAACAACTTTCCAGTACAAATTCATTCAAATTCGCAAAACTTCAAAATTCAAAAGTAGATAGAACTTAGAAGGAGGACTCCAACTTCGCGACACGCAGTTGATACGAGGGATTACCTACGGGGCTCAGACAGGCTACCACTGCGGCATTGCCTTCCCATAAGGGGACAGGTCGCCCCTTATGCCGTTCCCTCGAGCTGGCCCCCCAAAAGAGACATGAGGTAGTAACAGCCTACCCTGCCTGCCTACGATGATGACGGGGGAAATGGTCGATCCTGAATGATGAGGTCAGATGGGGGTTGGACAACGGCACTTCCTTCCCACTTCCCACACTGCCCAGAGGCTCGGCATGGGGTCTCCTGCACGAAATTCGAATACCAGGCACCAATCGAGATCGGTACCTTCGCCCTGATAGGCCGACGGGTAGGCACCTGTTGCCCGTTTCGGCTTGTGATCTCAACAGTCACCAGTGGGGGAATTAAGGGACGTTGCTGCTAGTCCTGTTTAGTCTAAGCGACGGTGGGACGAATTGTGTAACTCGTAGGACAATTGCATACGAGTACTGCCTGCCTGCTGCGCTTGGCTGTGCTGTGCTGTGTGTTGTGCTAATGCTATGTGTGTGACCGAGAGAGGAACTAACCCAACAGATATTGACCGCCTGTTTATATTCTTCTAATACTGGCTTTGATGATGTTAGCCTAGATGAGATGTAGGTATCATATAGCTAGCTACACGTGTTAGTATCATCGGTGTAGGATGCATCCAACTTGCAAATCATCGGATATTCTTGCTTTCTTAAGAAGATCGCAGGCAGCTCACGTAAAATCCAGGACTTGTTAATAATACGTGTAAGTAACCGAGCTGACCTCAGGCGGGGTTATTATTAGGTGTCGCGCCCCCTTTCCCGCTCGCTACCCGAAGTGAAACATGCATCATGTAAAACATAAAAGAGGGATATACACTGGTGATGAATTAGTCCTGTGTGCAAAGTCACTTTATTTATATAGAAATTTCTCGCTTTTATGATGCATGACATCTGAAACAAAAGCGTTGGGATTACATACATACATACATGTACTTAGCGCAAATCTCCCTCCATGAACCATGACGTCGTTTCAGCAAAATAACAACGGGCACCGGTAGGTGTCTAATCGTGTACTTATGGTTTTAACTTGCGTACATACTCGTACATACCTCTTAGGTTTAATGCTTGCAAAATTGAAAAGAGGTAGACCGTTTTCTGTCTTGTACATGCATTCAAGTGGATTGATTTCCCCGTCTCTGGGACAGATGATGAAGAGAAGGAAGGATGATCTACCAATTTGCAAAAACGTGGGGTAAAGCAGGCACATGGGGAAGAATCTCGTGGCTACCTTAGAATGGCGTTTTATGTGGCGTTCAAAAACAAATTCTCAAATAAAGCAGCTTCATAAAAGAAGACCGATAAGACTCGGGTTTGTTTGAGGGGTTCAAATGATAAGTCGGCCATTTTTCCCGCTGCCGCTGCCGTTGCCGGTGCGGGGAGGGGGAAAGGAAGGTTAGTAAGGACCGTAAGGTAGCTATCCCGAGCTTTCCTATTACAAATGCACGAGTCTTTGCGGAGATATTAGATACCTCAGTCAAGAAACTACCAAAGTAAAAAGACCCAAGTTTGTACATCCAACCAAGATATCAAAACCAGAGCAAAATCGTGGGATATTTAACAATGCTAGAAATCAAATGCAGCGGAACGCCATACGAGGTATGCATACCGTCAAACCTCAACACCACGACACCCAGTTAAAACTCATCACCCCCAAACCCTTTCACAGATAGGCAAAACCCACGGCTCCCTCGCCAAAACCCGAATCCTCTCCTCCATAACCTTCTACACCCGAATGTTCTCACAAACCTGTTCCCTCCCCTGGTCCTCGGTCCTCGTCGAAGCAGCCAAATACATAACCCCCCTCGAGACACTAGCCCCTTCATATCTTTCCGAAATCCGCGGGATCGCACACGGTGCAGGAGTCGACTTTCTCGACATATTAGCGCTTAATGTCCGGACAGAAATCGCCTTTGGATTGTTTGATGACGGATGTACAAGTATAGGCTTGTTATCTTCATCATCATCTTCATCATCATCATCATCATCATTTTCATCTTTCCTGGGCCAGAATTGGGATTGGGAAATAGACCAAGGAGAGAATCTGATAATCTGTCACGTATCCTCTTCTTCTTCTTCTTCTTCTGAGAAGAAAGCGGATTTCTCAATGGTCACAGAAGCAGGTATAATCGGTAAAATCGGCCTAAACGCCCACGGCGTAGGCTGTTGTCTCAACGCCCTCAAATGTCGCGGTGTCGACCGCGCCCGTCTCCCCGTGCATTTCGCGCTACGAAAAGTCCTCGAATCCACCTCGCGTGTCGCGGCCGTCGAGGCGTTGAAAGCGACGGGACTTGCAGGGAGTGGACATATACTGATAGGAGATCCGGACGGATGTGTCGGGTTAGAGTGTACGAGTAAATGGATCAGGGAGATACCCATGGATGAGATGGGTCGGGTGTGTCATACCAATCATTTTATTCTTGATGATGATGTCGATGTGGAGGATGCACCGCCTTGGTTGGAAGATTCGCCTGCTAGACTTGTGCGCGTTAGGGAGTTGACGGATGGGTTGGGAGGAGGGGGGAAGAAAGTGACGACGCTGGATGATTTGGTGTCGGTTTTAAGTGATACGCAGGGATATCCTGCTTCTATCAATCGGAGACAGGAGGGTATTTCGCGGGCCGAGACGCTTTTTACTATTGTTATGGATTTGACTGATAGGAAGGCCAAAGTTACATTTGGGAGGCCGACAGAAGTTCGGGAAGAGGTGTTGATTTCGTTTCCAAGTTCATAATATATAATTGTCTACTAGACTAGCATGACCGGGGCGGCGAGATTCATGATATTCTGGGGTAGATTACATCTTTGCTTTATTGCTTATATAAAACTCTGGACAAATTTCCAAGTTTGGGTATCCATGTTCTTTTAACCTTGGTCCTAGGATCACAAGGCTAATATGCTAATATGCAAGTGACTTGACTAATTGAAAAGTAAAAAGTGCACATCATCTTTTGGCATCTGCCTCGAAAAGCAGTGGGTATTATTCATCACCAAAATCACCTTTATATACTTCTACTCATGGGGTATGCGCTGATAAACCGAAAAGATGTACCCGACGACACACTCCTCCTCTATGCGAATAAGGCATTTGCCAAGACGGCCATCGAAGTCCAGAGACCGATATTCCAAGCCAGGACCCCAGAGTCCACCAAGGAGCTCGCAGCGGAGCCGCTCTCGGTCGGCTCAGGACCGTCCCCCGACGTAGGCGAAGGGCCTGAACCATCCCGCCCACCGCTGTCGTCGCCGTCATCAACATCTTTAAACATCTCAGGGAAGAGCTTGGTCGAGTTGGCATCCTTGTAAATACCACTGATAATCACAGCAGAGCCATCACGGATCTTGCTCAACTGCTCCTCGGTGCACGTATCTCCGGAATTATACAAGAAGCACCAGTGGACTGGATCGACCGGGTCCAGGTTCTTGATCTCCCAGGTGTCCGAGAGGCCTTCGGTGGTGTAGTCCTGGTTGTCTGCTACGTCAAGGGTGCCGGTGGCGATGTCCTTGTTGGTCAACGCCCGCACGAACATCTTGTATGATGCCTCGGGCTGGTACGACGGCACCTCGTGGCCAGCCTCATATATGCGCGAATACGAGAAGTTGCCGTGCTGTCGTACCTGGCCGCCTACGTACGTTTCGTTGATCACGATGTCCGTGTATCCGGCGGCGTGAAACTTTTCTGTATGCGTGTAATTGACAGCCAAGCTTACGGCCTCGCCGCCGAGCCAGTTGCACGCGTAGTCACGATCTCCGTACATTAAGTGCACTTTAACGCCGTTGTCGAGCAAATACGCTAGGTCGTCGACCCACCCGTCTCGCCCGTAGTCACCGATGCTCTGGAAGGCGGTTTTGACCGCCGGCGACGACGAAAATGTGTAGTTCAGGGGTACGCCAAGCGCCTTCTGCACGTGCGGTTGGTTGAGGTACAGGTAGAAGAAAGACTCTGGGAATGGGTCTGGATCCAGAGTACCAAAGTCGAAGTAGTTGTGGCCCGAGTACTTCAGGTAAGGGCCGCGCACCTTGTCGCTGCAAAAGTTCTCGGCCGTGGCGCAGATGCTGTTCACCGTGGCATTGATTCCCTTGTTCTCGGCGTCGTAAACTGCTGCTACCTCGTGGCAGTGTGTAAGCTGGTCGCGACAACCGCCCTCGCGCTCCCAGGCGTCCACCATGCTGAGGTAGATGGTTTCGTTGACGGCTTTTATGCCGTATGTGTTGTTGTACGCTATGTGAGGGTGGAAGGGGTACATGATCTTGCGATCGACGCACGCGTTTATGAGGACAAGTGTGTCCAGGGTCAGGGAGAAGTTGGTGCCCTCGGCCCCGCTCCATGAGCCATTGGCTATCTTCTTGTTCTGCTCCTCAAACAGAGTGAAGATGGCCGGGCCGAATCGTCCTCCGTACGACTCTGTCGCTAGGCTGAGCCGAGAGTCCTTCGGGTGATAACCCGGGAATTCTTGGAACCAGGTCTGCGCAAAGTGCCACAGGGCTATGGCAGCATTCTGACTCCCCAGCGACGTTCTGTTGCTATCCCTGCTTGGGTAGGTACCGACGAGCAGTGTTGTGTTCTGCTCGGGAACCGGATCCGAAGGTTCAAGCGGAGTGGTCTTTCCCGATAGAAGATCGTATGTGTAGTTCCTCAACGAGTCGTACGAGAAGCCAGTCTGTACAGGCTGCTCTATATAAAGCATGTTCACTGTACAGTGTTAGTATTCACATCAACTTGGCGGCTTCACTTGCCCGGGGGACACCGTTATCGTGACTGGTCACGATAGGCACAGGCCGAAAATAACTTACCCTCCTTATTCCAGGACCACTCGTTTATTGAGGTCGAGTTCGAGTCGGAATTAACATAGCAAGGGCCATTTTCTATGAACAACCCCAGAAGCGAGGAGCTCCCAGGCCCGCCATTAAGCCATATAGATAACGGCGCGTTCTCGGGGTCCTCACGGGCCTCGAAGAACCAGAAGAATGTGTTGATAGGATAGTCTTGCTTCTCGCCCAAGTCCTCGAGGGTACCAGGTGGGAGGTGAATATAACCAGCGTATGATTTGACACCTTCTGTCGTCTCACATATGCCGGGCTATGGTGTTATTGGATTAGCGGGGAACGACTTGCAATCAGGTGAAGACGGCGCAGAAGGGATGTACCTAGGTGACTAGGTGGTCAAAGGGTCTAGATACGTACCTCTTTATAACTGATGGTGACGCCATTGCCGAATTTCGACTCGAGAACCGTCACGCCCTCGGGCTTTGGGGGGAACTGGGCTAGGGCGGAGGGGGCCAGACACCCTGCCGTGAGGCCGAGGGCCCGGAGGAAGAGATTCGCTATCGTCGACGGCATCTCCCTATCCACCACGGCTTAATGGGGGGAGGGGGGGTAGTGCTGACGGGAAAGAATCCAACCAAGTCAGAACTATAATATAAGCGAACCACAAGATTCCCTCTTGGCGATCTAGATCTGATGAACTGGTGGCAGTGGCGTTCTCTTAGCTTCGGCAGACCACCGGCGGCGGGGCCTACTTATACGCTGCCATCTGGCATATATCTCAACCGTGTCATGGAATCTAACCCACACCGTCGTCGCATCATACCTCCTCTTCGTCGCCTGTTCCAATCATCCCAGGTCAATCATCCCAGGTCAATCATCCCAGGTCAATCATCCCAGGGTTCAGTCTAATCTCATGAGGCCAGGGCCCCCGGTCTGCCTC
The DNA here is from genome assembly GCA_022579005.1 of Poronia punctata. Taxonomy (NCBI): domain Eukaryota; kingdom Fungi; phylum Ascomycota; class Sordariomycetes; order Xylariales; family Xylariaceae; genus Poronia; species Poronia punctata. The sequence goes on along the minus strand of MU401522.1, from coordinate 140,124 downwards.
TTACTTCCCCGCACCATAAACCCGACACTTTTGTCTGCGCCGACCTTTTGGTCGTAGCGCACGGATCTAGTAGACGCTTAGAAAATCATCAGGCTCTGACGACCCAAAAACTCGGTGTGGGATTGCTCCCATTACCCCGCTTGGAGCATCGTCAGCAATGTCCTTTTCCTTGACCCTCTCAAGTCGTCAGCGTCTCAACACAGATGCAGGCAAGTATGGGCCGGAGACCGGATATTATGGTCCGCGGCGAGCCGACCGCTCGAGGCTATTATGCAAATATACTCGAATAAATATTTTTATCAAGTGCCGACGTACGCGAGCCGGTCTAGCCTGCCGGCACTGGTGTTCTAGAATATTTATCGGCAATGGGTCGGGGTTTTGTTGGCGGTTCCATTCGGTCGTAAATGTCATGTATTGATTCCTGCTACTGTTCCCGGTCACACAGTATGCACTAAGACGACTGGACGTCCCCTGGTGGTTGGGGAAGGTGGTACAGAGGACGAGCTGAAGTGCACCTACCCCGCCTGAATGATTGGCGATGGAGACGTTCCCGGGCCTTGGACCTGGTTGTTATGACCTCGCGTGATCAGCATTCTAGATCTCAGCACATGCGCCAACTCGCTTTAAAACATGTAAAGACTGTGGATCGCAGTATCCGCTGCTTCGTCCAGCTCCAGTTTTCGACAGTAAAAAGGTTCCCAACGACAACGCAAAAACAATTTGAAAAACTCCTCTCTTGGAGTCGGGGTCTAGGTCGTGGAGTCATCCTTTGCATGGGGTTATGGTTTTATGGAGTTGGTGTCTTGTTTGATAGCGGTAGATTGTGATAAAAGTCCGTGGCTAACTTATGCATGCCGAAAAATTTGAACCCTTGGTTGGGGCAAGAAATATAACCCTCATCTATGCGTAGTAGCGGACAACCCGCTCGTCTAAAGTACGTGTGAATATGTAGATAAATGAACAACGCTATGCCCAAGTAAGAGTAGAAGGCGCCAGCACTGTGTGTGGAGACATGAAAATATGGTAGGGTAATACTTTTTATATCGCCCAACTTCCTCGTCGCGCCCGAACGCCCCATGCGGGAGGGCCGGAATCATCATCGCAGTTCAAGGCGGGGTGTTGCCGTGCCCATTCGTGGATATACAGTTTCAGTGCTTCCCACCGAGGCGGTTTGCAACGTGGCCCTCTCTCGTACGGCAGCGATGTCGCTGCGTGTTCATCTCCGCTCATGTCGGCGGTGCCGCTGTCGATGCTACCAGTCCTCGGGCTTATCTCCATTTCGCGCATGAATCCCTTTCCAATCTTGAGAGTATCCTCTCTACGTAGCTCCTCCACGTCGACACCGCTGATCTTACTGAGCTCGTGATCAAAGGCACGTGCCGTAGCCGGGTAGCCTAAGCTTAAATAATTAAACACCTGCGTCACAAATGCATCATCAAACTCGGTTAGAATAGCTTGTTCGCGTTCTTCCCAGTCCTCTTGTTGCACCCCTCTCCCGGGGCTGTGGTCAAGATCCGGAATAATCTGAGAGGGGTCGCTGCCTGTTGGTTCGTCATCCCCTGTAGGTGCGGGGTTGTGTGTCTCGCTTCCGTTGCCATTGACAGAGGTAGCAAAGGCGGAGGAGAAGGGGTCTGTTGGGGGGCATACGCCAGGTGTATGGAGTAAGTGGGGCGGTTGCAGCCCGGGGGTGTCCAACCTCTGAGCGTGGGATGAGCAATAGCCGTGCCAGAGACCGCTGACACCCGAAGGGTCGCGGTTCCTTTCTTCGCGTCGGTCGAACTGCGCGTAAGGGTGGTTCGGTTCCATGCGGGTATGGCGCGGACTAGGACACATCCGGAACACGAGATCCGTGCCAAGCATGGGCGGCGACGCGGCCTGACGCATTTTGAGCAGCTCTGCATCTTCGGGCTCGTCGGCCTGGAAGGCGGCAAAAGGAACGCCGAACGGGCTGGCAGAGATGCCGGTCGACGGCGGAGGTGTATACGGCTTTTCGTGCAGGAGCGGCAGCTTCGTGCATAGCGCAGGTGTCTGAGCATAGAGAAATGGGCTGCTAGGGCTCCCCATGCTCAGGTCACGCGACTCGTGTCGTGCCATCGTCGTCCAAAGCGGATCTTCAGGCGGAGTTGTTATCTCGTACTGGTCCGAATTGTCGTCGATGCTCAGACACGTCTCTGCACGCATTTTGGCCAACCTCTCGGCGTGTGCGCGCATCTCTTTGACGGCCCATCCCGGGTCCGTGGACTTGCGACGAAGCAATTGAGAAGGGCCGTGGCGTAGAGGTGGTTCGTCGTCTCCTACTTGGATGTCGTCTTCTGAATTGTCTCGGGCGAGAAAATGTTCTACACCTTGGGGGGGCATCCCGTTGGGGAAAGCAGACAGGGCCTGTTCTAGCTGCCGTTGCCGATGGGCCTCTCGGGCCGCTATGCCAAGCAGATAACCCGAGAATTCCTCGTCGCACGACTCTCTCCGATCGCGCAAATCACGATTGCTGCCACTGCTCCAAGGGTCTCCATTTCCGTCACTGTGGGTGTCGGACAGATCCGGGGCGCCTAAATTAAGCGCGGTAGCGGCCACACCCTCGTCTTCCGACGAGTTACCCGATTCAGACGACAATATAGTGTCGAGCTCAGGCTGGTAGGAATTAGTTCGCGTAGCTCTTCGGGTGTTCGGGTGAGCTTTTATGGACCGCTGGCGACGGGGCCCAAGGAAACGCGCAACAGCGTCGCCATCGCCCCCAGGGGCTGCATGTGCCAAATTATTGCCATTACTGTTATTATTATTATTATTATTGTTATTGCTGGTGCTGGTCCCTGTGGGCCACGGCGTCCCTTGTTTCCGTTTCGGCTTCGGGGCATAAATATGATTGGTACCCGGCGTTATGTCTGTTTTGTCTATGTGTTTGGTTGCCGGCCCATCTTGTCCAGCGCGCCTGACCCTTCTGGTCGTCTCAATCAATTGAGGGGCGAATCGCCTTGTCGGTTTCTTCTCATCATCCGTTTTCTGCGTATTCTGCGTTGCGTGAGGGCCAATTGATTTCGCAGTCGAGGAGAGCGTGACGCTAGAAGATTGTGGCACAGTAGGTGAAGGCTCGGGTGTCGGTTCGGGCAAAGGTGGACGGCAGTTCTTATTCGCGACCCTATACGAGTCGAATGTGGTCTCGATGGGAATAGGAGCAAATCGCCGAATGGGTTTTGTAAATGGCCGAGAGCCATTCGAATTGATAGGTTCGCTGCTCTGCACGGAGCAATCGCCGACCGTTGGAGCGGTCTTGGGTACTATTATAGAAGGTATAGGGCCCCATTGGACATTTTTCCCGTCAGCGACCCCGTGGAAGGCAGTAGAGGTGGTATCGTTCGTATGCAGCGGTTCTTTTTGCTGCTGCTTCTCGGCGAAATTAGATCTGGTGGTTTCCTCTATGAGTTGAGGCACAAGTCGACGCTTCGGTTTCGCAGCGGGGATTGCAGGATCTGGTTCAGGCTCGACCCCAGAGCGATTCCGTGGCCCATCTGACATTGGCTCGTCATCAACTCCCGCCGATACATCGGTCATCCCCATTTCCTGCACGTCTTCTTACACGTCGTCGTCTACAAATAACGTGAAGCCAATAGCTAAATGCTCAATACGTGACAGCAGCGTCGGCTGACAAGGAACATGCAAGTGAGAAACGTGAGAGACCGTAAGGTAATTATTACCAAATGATGCGAAATGAAGGGATCTTGCAATGGTAAACGACAACAAAAGAAGAAGAGAGAGCGAGACGTTGTCTACATACTGCCCTCGGAGCGTATCGTGTCAAATTAGGTCCTGAGATAATAGATAGTAGTGCATTGCATTGTACTACCAGCGACGACTCGAACAAGTTTTCAAGTCGAAGGAAACTGCACTATGTATGTAGGGCTGAGTTGTCACTATCCAGACCCAATAAATAAACTGAAGCACTTCCAAGGTTGGGTACACGATAATGTCCCCCTTTTACTACTAGTACTGGGCCGGGCCCCTTCATGACAAACTTGTGAAATGAGGTTCAAGAGTCACGAGGCAAGCACCGGCACCGCCACTACATGTAGGTATTGATGTACGGGAGGTGCTCTCCCTCTTGGTATCTTGACACTATGTAGTCGCAATACTTATTTTCTAGTAGAAGGAGACTGCTTGCATTTGTACTGTGACTTCTTGTAGATGCCTAGTCTACCTGGTTGGCATCGTCTGTCTGTCTCAGACAGGGTTGTTAAATTAGTATGTAGTAATTGGTACTACATGTAGTAATACTACATGTAGTAACGGTGTAGTAACAAGATCTCAATACTAATGTAGTATTAGTATAGGCTATTACTATACTACAAAAAATGTAGTAATTTTGTAGTAATTTTTAGTATTACTACAATTACTACAAAATTACTACAATAATTTTTCCGAATTTTTTCCGAATTTTTCCGAATTTTTTTAATTGTTTTTTTTTCTTTTTAAATAATAAAAAATCAATTAAATAATATACAGTGTATTGTTTACTATATACTGTATATATACACTGTATATATAATAGTGTTTTGCTTTTTATACAGTGTTTATACTGTTTTTTAATTAAAAAATTAGTATTTTGTAGTAATTGTAGTACTACTACATACTACAGTAGTATTACTACATGTAGTATTAGTATAGACAATTACTAACCCTTGTAGTATTAGTATAGCCTGTTACTAACTACATGTAGTATTAGTATAGGCATTTACTACATTAGTATTACTAATTTACAACCCTGGTCTCAGATAGGGTACTGGACTCTATCTACTAACCTACGAGTAGTGTCGGTCAGGGGAGCAGTCTAGGGAATTTTTATTTTTTCCCCCGTCCAGGTGGGCCGTAAAGATTGGAGCCAGGTACAAATGTACTTCCACACAAGGGTATGATTTCATCGACGCGATAACGGTGGCCGATAGGAAAAAGGTTACCGTCAACCCTTACATCAATCCCCTGTAACAAAAACAATAATTAATCTGCCACACTGCAACCCAGATGGCGATGCAAACAAACACTGCATACACCGGGCGGTCTAATCAATATATACGTGTAACTTGCAGAAATGATACCATGGTTAAGTCACTATATATATGCCCACATACATTTATACTTCAACGGTTTAAACCAGATCTGAAAACTGGAAATACACTTTAACGATAGTGGGCGATGTATTTTGGTGGCTTTCCATGAATGACCCCCTGAGAAGGAATGCCATGTTCCACCCGACTTTCTCCGTCAAGCTCCATTTTACTACGAGTAGGGACGTAGGCAATCGGTAATTACATTTTCCCAGTCTCACATATTTTGTTATCGGGTAGTCTAACGACGAGGCACTCGCCAGATTCCCCGTCGTACATGGTTTTCCTGGGGTGTCAAGCCCTTTTGCCACAACACTTACACAACCTTATCTCAACTTCTATATCACAAGAAACTAATCTAGGAAAACTAGTACCGAGTACAAGTCCGATTCAATCATGTATTGTTGATGGGAACCCTGTCCTGTGTATCCTAGGTTAGTTCCGCATTTACATTACTCTGCATTACCGGTGATTGGTTGCCATTATGTCGGATCCTGTGGGCAGGAATGTTTGTACATGTATAAACTAACCAGGTGCAGGTATGCTTAATATCCATATTAATTCAGACTGGAACTCAAGATGCGAAATACTTGTATGTATTGTTATACTTGCACTTTTAATAACGTCCCGTGTTTGCCCATATTTTTTTTTTTTTTTTTTTTTTTTTTTTTTAGATTGGTCGGTGTCAGCTTGGTTAAACTCATTGGCCTCGACCTTGTCACGAGAACAACATTTTTGCGCCGCATCTTCACCGACTCTTTGAAAGCTAAAAAAAAAAAAAAAAACATCCCTCCGGGGTCCGGGGAAGCGGACCATGGCCTAGATCCTTTCCGGTCAGACGACCTTTTCAACGTCTTTTTTCCCGATCTCGGGGGTTATACTAGAAGATGTGGTAATAATTGCATACTTGTGTCTGCGCATGCGGATGGCACGCGTTTTTGTGTCTATGTTTGCTTACTCATATGACTTCCATATAGAGCCTTGCCTAACCCAGCTAAGTAAAGTTTTACATAACAACAACCCTTGGTTGCTAGTTTTGAAGGCATCCGGTGATCCTTTTCCCAAGAGTTACTTCTATTAAAGCTGAATAACAATCCAGATACATTTGCTCTTAGTAGTAGGATTGGGAATTTTGTTCAGCACCATGTGTGCACATCTATTTACTATAGGTAGTCCATACACTGCTGGGGTCCGTGCGGAAAAGGCGTGGCTCTCCCTTCCCGGCAAGCCATGAGATATACTCGTACACGGCATTGCACAATTAGCCTTTCAGGGACACCATGGAGAAAGAACTATGGGAGCGGATAGATAGGTATAAAGTTAAGGTTAAGACTCCTTCCTCATGGGCTTACCCGGCAGAGTAAAATGCAGGTACCGGCTTAACCTAGGTTAGTATGATGGTAGTATGACATGCAAGTCCATGCGACTTTTGAAAGGTCACTAGTCGGGGGTCGGGGGTCAGGGCCAAATGGGGCCCGTGATTCAATCCAGAGGAGCCATGCCTCCTGTCAGTCACTCTCTGGGGTTTCTGGGAAAGGTGACCACCTCTGGCAAGACATCGCAGTAGCCAGTAATCATAGCAAGTGGTCCGTCCAATCTGGATAGAGTCGATTCAAATTATACTTGTTAAGACGAGGTTCATCGGTGGTTAGAACATGGGGCTTATCCTGACCTAGGATCTGCTGACCTAGGATCTGCTTGCAAAAGGTGCATGAAAATACTAAAAGTTTAACTAAATTCAGCATATCGGCCTTCAACCGTCATCACCGTTGCAAACTATCCATGACCAAAGGTCGTGTTGGTGATAAAGGTAAGTCGGCCCGTAGTTGAAGGGTTCTCAGTTATTGGACTTAGAGCAGAGGTTCCAACCTCACAAAATGTATGTGATTTAGGCTTGACCTTGATCCGCATCTCGCTTTACTTGGATAGGCCTTTCTTCTTTCTCCATGCCCCGAATATTATTAGGTAGGTAGGGAGTGCGGTAGACAGATTGTATAAAGACCATTTTCCCAAGTCTGACCAACGAAGGCTGGGACATTACCGTTACGTCTAGCCTCTAGGTAACTACTCCCACTTCAGCGTTGTAATACTTGTCGCGTAGAAGGATGTTGTTTATCTTTCTTTCCCTGCTTCAATTGTAGGTGAAATGTACCTATTGTCTTGCCCCCTCCCCCACATTTGTCTTTCAATTTTCGTGTCGGATTCTCTTATGTGGCGTTGTCAGTCAGTCAGTCAAGGAGCGGGACGGGACCTCAAGCACTAACCTACACTATTCTTAGCCAAAAAGTTCGATATACCACTTCTAGTAGAAACAGAAATGACATAGGTTTGATATTCAATGGGTACCTTAATGAGGCTGGGAAACATGTGTCGATACTAGGTAGTCATAGAGTAAACACCAACCACAGGTGAGAATATACTTACCTGCTCTCTTTCTTCTCCGGCTGTCCACTTGCAGGAGATAGGTTAGATCTTTAATGAAGATCTAAACCCTCTCGAATTCACTCCTACCAGCCTACTTAGACACGGGATGTTCGTGTCTCTGCCCAGTTTCTAGTTTGCATTATTAACATGAGCCTCCTTCCCCGACCTTTTCATAATTAAGAGTTGTTCAAAAGCTCCAATTCATGATATATCTAACCTTAAGTCTATTAACAAACGGACCTACCTACCTTACTCAACAAACCCTACTCGGCATTTTGTTCAAGTTCAAACTTTATAATCAAATCACTCTCAAACTCCCTTCCCCTTTTTACCTGGCGACAACCAACCCTTTAAAGTATAGATACCTAGATAAACAATGGACAGAAAAGGAACCATCATAGCCAACGACGAAAGCACCGTCTTTCAAATCCTACTATGGTTTCTCCTCGTCGCAGCAATGCTAAGCGTCGGAGCACGACTAGGGACCAAATTCGCCATGACGAGGAAACTGGCCTGGGACGACTGGCTCATGTTAGCAGCTCAGGTATATTAATTAATTTAATTACCCTCCCTCCCTTCCATTCCTCTTGACAGTTTCTTTTACTAATTAACTTTTGATATGTAACATAGTCCGTCTATCTAGCCCAATGTATAGCAATATCCATGGGCGCATCTTTCGGTCTAGGAAAACCGGGAAATAGTCTGAGCGAAACGGCAATCGAAAACTTTCTCAAAGTGAGTCTTTTTCAATTTTTCACTTTCATTTCCAAAGGGGAGGGAAAAAAAAAAAAAAAAAAAAAAAAACCCCAACCTCTTAATTCTGAAAGCTGACAAACGTAATTAAAAAAAAAAGGCAGAATACATCAGCTTCGTCTTCCAACTCCTAGCCCTGGCACTAGTCAAATGGTCGATATCAGCCTTCATCCAACAACTGAGTCCGAGCAACGTCCACCACCGCCGGCTAGTCTGGGTTCTCCGGATCGTCGTCGGGTTCTGGTTAGTCTCGGGTGTCGTCACGGAGCTTTTCCAATGCGCACTTCCGACGCCTTGGGATTATGTCGGTGGGAATGAATGTATAGATAGGGTATGTATATGTATCCTCCCCTCCCCCCTCCCCCTTTTAAATTTTTTTTTTCGTTATCTGCAAGCAAGCTGATTCTTGAGCCGGGGGAAAAATAAAGAAATCCTGGTGGATATATATATCCGCCGCAAACATTGCTACGGAAACATGTATAATCGCTCTATACTTTTTGATTATTTCCAAGCTACATATGTCTCTTGCTAGACGGACAGCTGTTCTGGTGATATTTTCTACGCGAATCTTGTAAGTCACCTCCCCCCTCCCCCCCCCTCCCCCTTTTCTCTCCTCATCATAATCATCATCCATCCCTCTTAGCTAATCGCACAAAAATACAGTGTCATCATCCTCTCCGTAGCACAACTCATCGTCTTCCTAGACGCTTTCCCATTTGTAGACATCACCGTTGATCTATGGTTACCCACGATTCTGAACCAGGCCGTCTTGTCGGCCAGTGTGGTCACTGCTTGTGGGCCGTACCTGAAGCCGTTTATGGAGAGCTTGGAGTCTGGTGTTGCGAGGGTGGATGATCGAGATTCCGAGGAGGCCGCTTTGGCGTCCTCGTCGACGAGGGATATGGCGGTGGTTGGGTCGGATGGTGGTTATTACTTGGGTCATTGCAATAATGGTCGGTAAATGGTGATGTGGCGGGGGATAAGGGTGTGTGTTTTGTGTGTGTGCTGTTTACTCAGATATCTACTTTATCTAGGTATCTATCTAAACTTAGTCCAAATCGGAATGCTTAATTATTACTCTCGGAAATATCCTAATGTTTAGTTTATCTCCTGGGCGATTTTGGTTGTTGTGATAGCTTCTTTTAATGCTAACGTATCATTACAATTAATTTATAGGGACAGGTGAGGGATCTGCTATGCTACCTACCTACCATTCTGTATGTTGCTCTGTAAAACGTACAGGGTTGGAAAATACCTTTTAGTTCCCAGGTTTGCGCGTAGTTCGGCACCGTTGCCCCTTTCCTTTACCTGGGTAGAATAGAATCATGTCTCAGTGTAGAAAAATGGCTGATGGCGAAACTCGACCTCAATTGATACCAATATCGCAGCAGGACGAGAGAGACGACCAGTTATTTTTCCTAGTCTTTGTCTTGGGGCTATCAAGGGGTAATCTTCATGTTCTGAAACCTTACAGTAAGCCAAGAGACTCTATAACGAAAGGGAGGTGGCGTAGCTAGGGATAAATAAGTGTATTAGACACGGGCCAGGTCTTTCTTGTCCAGTTTCGGTGGCTCCAGAAACCCCATTAAACGTACCTGATCTGGACGTTGTGCAATAGGTTGTCTCACAACGGTGAACACGATTGGCCGGGGCTATTACTCGACCACTTTATGGCTCAGGAACCAGAGATTCAGAAATGATGGCGAAAGGACTGTTTTGTCCTCTTCAACATACATTAGATACATAACTACCAGCCTCTTGGTGTCTTCAGCGGAAGCTGTGACTTGGAAACCATAGGGTCTAGGTTAGACAACAACTGGATCTACTTACCCCTGGTCTCGGCATATCTACCCCTCTCGAGTCGCAGAGTGGAAGGTAGGAGCGGAGGGGTTAGAGAAAAGCGATGATTTTGAGTGTGGAACTCTGCTACTCGCCATGGTAGCCGTGTCTCGTTGCAGTGCAATTCGAGCCATACGGACACTCGACGATCGATCAAAGTTCAAGACTGACCAGGTATTCCAAGGGAGCATCCAGAAAAAAGAAAGAAAGACGCCGTAATACATTTTGTCCGGAGGCTAGATTCACCACTTCATGCGATGTCGCCACCGCCGAGGTTGACGGAATGTTCCGATCAGGGCTTTTGTGCTCGAGTATGTAATGGATAGATTCCCCGGGCATGTTCTCGGGAATCTTTTGAGTTGACTGTATCATCATCACGGTCGAGTTCCTAGTATCTTCCTTTGAGCTTGCATTTCATAATACACTTCACATACCTTTCGTCAACCGTACTTACACTTTTACCACCAATTAACATGGATAACATGGATGCCATCAGCTTCGAGGAGAAGGGAGTCTATGTGAAGGAGACGACGCTGGCCTCGGTTGTCCGCGACGACGCCACGCTGACGCGGTTAGGCAAGAAGCCGGTGTTGAGGCGCAACTTTGGCTTCATGGCTATTCTTGGCTTCAGCTGTACGGTACTCATTACATGGGAGGGGTCTTTGACGTACGTATAACATGATGGCCATTGCGCCGTAGTTGTTTTGTGTATCACCCGGGCACCTAAGCTAACAGTGGCATAGCACATTTCTCGCCGGACTACAGAAGTAAACTATAAAGCCTCCCCTTTCTGCTAACGCACACCGGTCACTAACGAGCAAGCAGTGGCGGGCCATCTGGTATTCTCTATGGGTTCCTTGTCGTGTGGGTGGGCACCCTCTCGGTCTTTGCGACTCTGTCTGAACTCGTTTCCATGGCACCAACTTCGGGCGGTCAATACCACTGGGTATCCATGCTGGCGCCTTCGTCCTGCAGAAAGTTTTTGGGCTATCTGACCGGGTGGCTAGCCATCACCGGGTGGCAAGCCCTAGTCGCCTCGGGCGGTTTTGTTACGGGCACCATGATCCAGGGTCTCATTCTTCTGACGCATCCGGAATATGCCGCTGTCATGAAAAGCTGGCACGGCACATTGTTGTTCTGGGCTGTGGTGCTTTTCAGTTACGGCATCAACACCGCTGTTGGAGGCCTCCTCGCCAAGTTCGAAGGCCTGGTTCTCGTACTGCACATCCTCGGTTTCTTCGCCGTAATCTTACCCATAGCACTTCTAAGTCCCCATGGTTCAGCCAAAGATGTCTTCGACACATGGGTCAACGCGGGAATGTGGCAGACGCAGGGCTTGTCTTTTGGTGTCGGCATCATCGGTAACGTTTTTGCCTTTTTGGGCGGTGACGGCGCCATCCACGTGAGTCTTGGAATTATATATCACTATGGAAGAAGCCACTCTAACACGCCGCTAGATGTCCGAAGAGATCCGGAATGCCGCCGTTGTGGTGCCTCGATCCCTGATGACGGGGCTCACGGTAAACGGAACGCTAGGTCTTGCCATGTTGCTTGCTACTCTATACTCGCTTGGCGATATCGACACGGCACTGGCCGAAAACCCCCAGTATCCGTTCATGGCCATCTTCAAGAACGCGGTAGGGTCGACTGCGGCAGCGGCCATAATGTCTTCTATCGTCGTTATCATGTCCTTCAGCGCTACCACAGGATGCCTGGCTTCCACGTCACGGATCTACTGGGCTTTTGCACGTGATCGTGGGTTGCCCGGCTGGCAAGTTCTGAAGAAAATCAGCCCGCGGACGAGCATCCCCGAGTACTCGGTACTAGTGACGGTCATCATCTCGATGTTGCTATCGCTGGTAAACTTTGGGAACTCGGTAGCGTTCAACGGCGTCATCTCCATCTCGATAGCCGGCCTCTTCGGGTCATACCTCATCGCGTCATGTCTGCTCCTCTACCGCAGAGTCACCGGTGCCATCCGTGTCCGGCTAGACGCTGACGACGACACGCTAACCAACACAATGGGCGAAGATCTGACGTGGGGGCCATGGCGCCTTGGCGGAGCGTTCGGCATCGCGAACAATGTCTTCTCGTGCGGCTACCTCATATTTGTCTTCTTCTTCAGCTTCTGGCCGCCCGCGAGGGAGGTTACGCCCGAGAACTTCAACTGGGCAGTGGTTGTCTTTGGGGGCGTGGTCTCGTTTAGTGTCATCTACTATGTCACGTGGGCAAGGAAGATTTACACGGGACCCATCGTCGAGCTATAGGTAATCGTTTGAGTTGATCTCCCGCGTGTACAATCTTTCCTCTGGAGGAAAGCACGGAAGCTATCTGCTTGGGCTGCCTGAGCTACTGGTCGGGTAGAGCGTGGGTATAATTTCTGGCGCCACTATTAATAATGTATATGATATAATGGGCGGATTTCAAATGTCGGAGTCAGGAGTTAGATTTTCGGCTTGGATAGAATAGATCATCACAAGATAGATCGGTTTTCGTTACATCCACTCGGTTTGGGGTATCTGCATGCTTGCGTGGTCTGAAGTGACTCAGTGAGACACGTAAGTAATATATGTCGCTTGCCAGTCTGCCAGTGTATGGTAAATACTATGTTACAGACATGGTGATCTACGCGTATGCAGATCAAGCTGGCTTGTTTGCGGCGGACATTTCATGAGATGTAGGTTGGGCATTTACCTGCTCAAATAATGGCCGGGGATGTTCTCTGCAAGTACGGGTAAGTAGATTGGTACCTACCTCCAACGATAACCGGCACCTGCCTCGAAAGTTACACCGACAGCCTTATATTTTTACCACGGGCAAAACTGAAGCCGAAACCCGGCGTCTGTCTGGCAAGTGGCTACCGAGCAGTTGCTAAACACCACCTCCCCCAGGACTTTGACCAAAATCTGCCACCATTATAGCAAAGTACAAGTTGAAACTGAACTAACCTAGCTGTAACTGCATTTTGAATCCACTCTCGGCCCGGGCGATAACAATCTTGACCACCAGATAATAACCGGCGGCCTGGTACTGCTGTACGGTGACGTTTGGTCCGCTGGGAATGGAAGGTAGTTACCAGGGGGCCAGGGCCCGTAGTCTAGGAGTTGATCATCGATGTTTACATCTGGATAATACTACCTATTCGCTGGAAATATATGTTGGCAAGCGGAGTATATTCTGGTTGCTGACTACCTACACACGTACTATGCTTGATCTACAAAAGTAGAGATGAGATGTTAGACTTGGTAGACCGCAATCCTGCAATCACGTACAAGTACAGCTCGGTCACGGGCAAAAATGTGTAAAGGTAAAACATTCTTAACGCGAATATAAAGTTTGCTTACCATTTTTGCCCTCATCCTACTAATAACACTAGACATCAGGTTAGATGATTGTCAACCTGTCTAAAGAGGAACAGAGTCTAAGGGCCAGTTCGGCTGCCACCTAAAGAATCTGGGAACTTTTTTTTAATGTGGACCTATGTACTGTTTTAGACGCTAGACTGTGTACTTAGCTTAATTTAGTATAGTAAAATAGCAAAAATTTATAGTATATTGTTAGAAGTAGGACAATAGATTTTTTTTTTGTATTTTTAGTATACTTAGCACGCGTTACTATTTTAAGTGCTAAATAATGCTAAAAATAGCTATATTTTTTACTTTTTAATACAAACTAGCTTTTAAAAACTTATTACTAAAGGTAGGTAGTATATTTTTAAAAGCTAGTTTATATTAAAAGCAAATAGCTATAAACTACTAATTTTTAGCAAAATTTTATAATAGCAGCTTAAGTAAAAGTAAAATTATAGTATAAAGCTATTATTACTATAAAATAAATTATAAAAAGCTTTATTATATTAATTACTACTAGCATAACTATTAATAACAATACTAAAATTAATAATATTAGCAGCAATAGTTAGCTTTTAAAAAACTTTAACTTATTAAAAAGCAAAATATTTATAAATTATTTATTAATAAAAGTATAACTACTTATATTTTGTTTTTTTTATAGCTAAATAAGGCAACTTTTATTATATTAAATAACTAGCTTAAAGCTTATATGTTTTTAAAAGCTACTAAAAACGTTAATATTTACTAAAAATTAATAATTTTTTTATATATTTATAAGCAAAATACTACTTAAAAGTAAGCAGGGCTTACTTAAAAGCATTTAATTTTAACTATTTATAAAGCTTTTAATAACATTTTAAATATAATACTTTTGCTTTTTAATTATTTTATATAGCTTATAAATATAATTAAAGTTGCTATAAAAATTGCTATTAATTATAAAATATACTTATATTTTAATAATTATATAAGCTTTATTAATAGCACTTTATTATATACTTATATACTAGCTACGTTATAAAAAGTATATTAGTATTAAAAAAGCTACTTTTTAATATTAATATTAGCAATTGTTAGCTTAAATAGCATTTTTATATACGCTTATAATAAGCTTAAAAGCTTAATATATAATAAAAAAGCATTAAATTTTGCAAAAGTTTATAAAAGGCTTATAGTACTTAAAAAAAAATATTATTTAGCAAATGCTAGATTTAGCTAAAAAAAAAAGTATTTTTGCTTATACCTAGGCATTTATTACTATTTTAAAAAATAAAGTGCTATAAAAAAGCGTTTTAATTTTAAAAAAAAGCTTTTTAACCTTTAGCATAGTTTGTTTTAAATTAGCGTTAAAAAAGCTTTTAAAATATTAAAACAATGCTTTAAAATTATTTAAATCTTTATAGTAAAATATACTTTTAAAAAATAAACCTTTATTGCTTATGCTATTATTGCTTTTTATAACTTTATTACTTTTATATATTATAAGCTTTTATTAATAAAACAAAATAACTAATAAAAGTATACTAAAAATAAAGCGTTTAATAAGGTATTAAAAAATTTAAAATAAATTTAAAAAAAACAAACTATAATAACTTTGTTTGCGCTGCTTTAAAAGCAAAAGGCCGTAAATAGCAATATGTTTAAAAAGCTTAAAAACATTACTAGCAAAGAAAATATAAACTTATTTTAAAATAAATTAGTAAGTAAAATATAAAAAAAATATTGCTATTATATTAGTTAAAGCTTTTAGCATAAGTATTATAAAGATTTATAATAAAGTTAAAAGAAAAAATTTATATTAAAATTTAAGCATTTTTAGCTATATAATTTTTATATATAAAATAAGCATAATTTAACTATTTATAAGATTTTTAAAAGTAAATAATTACTATACTTAGTAGATTTACTTAGTTTTTTATATACTTTTATTAAAATATTACTTTATTAGTTAGTAATATTAGTAGTAAAGGCCTTTATTATTTTAAGCTTTATAAAATTTTTATACTTTTTTAAAGTAATAAGCGTTATATAATGCTGCTTAAACGCTTTTAAAGCTTTTTTTGCTAACTTAAAGCTTTAAAATATACTTATATATTATTTTTATTTTTTTTTTAGCAACTAAAATAGTTACTAATAAAGCTATTATTTTTTTAAGCTGTTTTAATATAATTATTATTTTTTTAACGTAGTATTAAGTGTTTTTTTATGCTATTTAGCAGCTTTTAACTTAGTAAGTATTAAGGTTGCTAATATATTTTGTGCTGCTTTTAGTAGTAGCTAAAGCGTACTTGCTAAATAAAGCTATAAGCTAAAAAATATTTTAAAAATAAAATTAAGTTTATAAATAAGTAGTATATAAAAAACTATTATAGCTTTATAGTATTAACGTACTACTATAGCTACTTTATTAATAGCTATATTTTTTAAATAAGCTTTTTTATACTAAGCTTATAATAATATGCTTTTTGTTTAAAGCTAACTATTACTTTTATTACCTTTAGTATTAAAATAATAAGTTTATAGTGCTTTACTAGTAATAAATTTGCTTTTATTACTTATTTTAAAGCATATACTAAAGTATTTAAAATTTATAAAGCGTTAATATATATTAAATATAGCTTGTTTAAAAAAGTATTTTGCTTTTAAAATAGCGTTAATAAAACTATATACTAGTATATATAAGCTTTTATTATAAAACTTACTTTTTATAAAGTTTTAAATAGCTATTTAGCTTTATTTATTGTTAATATCTAGCTTTGCATATATAATAAAGCTAGCACGTTTAGCTTAGTATATTAAAAGTATAAAAAAAACTATTACTTTATTAAACTAATTATATTGTTTTTTAATAGTAAAAAGTAATTTTATTTAAAATAGTAAATTTAAATTATATATATATAATTTTAGCAAGTATAATGCTATGTTAACCTAATTTTAAGCGTATACTTAAAAATGTAAATAGTATATTAGTAAGCTTATTTATAATAAGCAATATGCTAATAAAACGCTTTATATTTTAGCTTACTTTTTATTTAACTATTACTAATACTTTAATATATAACTAGCTAACTTTTTTTAACATTATTGCTGCTTAAAGTATTAAGTAAACTAAGCAAAAAGCTAAAGCTAAAGCTAAGTTATATAAAGGAAATAATTTTATAAAATAGCATAGTAATAGCAATATAAGCTATAATGTTTATATTTATAATGCTAACTATACTAGAAATAGGTGTAGATTACTATAAAATTTAAATTTTTTTTTATTACTAAAGTAAAAAAAACAAAAATTTATTTTAGCATCTAGCCTAATTTAGCAAGCGTTAAAAATTTTAATACGTTTTAGTATAAAGATTTTTAGTATTGCGCTTTAGCTATATTTAGCTAGTAAATATAAATACAAATATATTATTATAGCAAAATTTTTAAGAACTTTTTCTAGCTAAACTAGCCCTAATACTTATATACGTAGATTGTGATAACAGAGGTACAAGGTACCTCTATTGGACCTATATAAAGAATACGTCTTACCTCTATATTAAATAGGATTTCTTTTCTTTTTAGACATTAGTTTATGTTAACTATAATACTTAATATACTTAATATTATACTTAACTATCTTTTCCTTATATTTTTCCTTTTTACTATAATAATTTTAATGTTTTTTTAATAGTTACTTATAATAAATATTAAAATATTAATACTTATATAGTTAGTAATCTTTTTATATAAAAATTATATACGTTCTAAATACTATTTGCTTATATACTATATAGCTTTTATAATCTTTGCTACTTTATTAAATTAAATAACTTTAATAGGTATTGCTTTATACATTATTAATAATATAATATCTATTTAATTATATAAAATATTTATACTTTATTTATATAAAGTAATTACTTACTTATATAATTATATTATAACAACGCTACTTATTTACTTACTTTTAAAGCACTTATATTATATTTAATTAAAGTTTAAAAAAGCATTAAAGTATAGCCAGATCTTTTTTAATTATTATTAGCAAAAAGCTATGTTATAAATAAAAATTTAATAATTTTATATTATGTTTTTATTTATATAGGTATAATACTTATGCAAAATTAAAGATTATTGTTTTAAAATACTTTAAAAAGTATAACTTTAAAAGGTTTTTAAAAAAAAATGTTATAATGTTTAATATATAAGTATGCTTTTTAAAGCAGATTTAATAAGCTTTTAAACCTGTTTTAAACCAGATTTTCTATATAAAAAAATATAGTTTAAAAAGGTACTTTAATATATACTATTAAAGGGGTGCTTTAAATTATTTTTATTGTAGTTTTTAAGCTATATTTTTAAAAGATTTAAAAAGAAAATCTGCAATGCTAAATAAAATAACAAAAGTTATAAGTTAAAAAGACTATGCAAATTTAGGCTAATTACCTAATGCAACATTATTAATTTAAATATAAATTAAGTGCTAGTATTATTTAGTTAACTTTTTAAAAAAAAAAAGAAATTATATTTACTAGTTAGCAATAATTAAATTATATTATAAAATAATAATAAAAATTAACAATAATAGCAAAATTAAATTAACTTTAGCTAAAAAAGCTAAACTACTAATAATTTAAAGCTTTTAAATAATATTTAAAAATACTATAAAACTATAACTAATTAAAAATAAAAATATTATTATTTTCTTTTAGTATAATAATTTATTGCTATAATTTAGCGCTGTGCTTTTTAGTTATAGCTTTTTTTAATTTTTTAATAAACAAGCTAATAGCTAAAAACTAAGCTAAAAACTTTATTTTTATTAGTTAAAAATAAAAAAAAGTAGTATAAAAATACTAATAACGTAAATTAAAACTTTAAAATTATTAAAAACAAGTTTAAAATATATATAAATTAAAAAACTTATAGCATTAATAGCAAGTTGTTTAACTAAACTTTAAAGCAAAGTTTTAGTTTAAAAACAATGCTAGCTATATAAAACTATATTTTTTTTGCTTAAACTTTTTTTGCTAGTTAAATTATATATAAATTAATACGTTAAAACTATATAGCAAAAAGTAATACAAAGGCAAAACTAGGCCTTTATAATTTTATTATAAAATAATACTAAACTATTTTAAAATATAGTACTATTTTTATTAGCAATAGCTAAGCTTTAAAAATTATTTAAAGTAGTGCAAGTAAAAATAAAAGCGGCTTTAAACTACTTTAATAACTTAATAACTTAAATTATATTAAATTACAATATTTTTAGCAACTAAAAAAAATAAAATATTAAAAGTTAGTAAAACGTATATAAAAAAGTATAAATTAGCATATAAGCTTATATATATTATAAGCTTTTTAACAAGTTTTGCAAAAAAAAGCATTAAGATTTTTATAAATGCATACTATATAAAGTAGCAAACCTTTATTTAGCTAAAAATTATATATTATATAACTAAAATAAAGCTAGCAAGCATTTAAAATTAAAACAATTTTTTAGCTATTATAAGTACTATATTTTTAGTTGTACACTTTAGTACTTTGCTTATACAGGCTACAAAGTTTATAGCGCTTACTATAAGCACGTTTACTAGCTATACTAGCTACACTACCTATATTACCTTAGCTAGCATTACCTTTACCTTTATTACCTTTATGTTAACTTTTATTTTTATTATTTTTTTTATAGTAAATTATAAAATTTGCAGCAAAAGCTAACATTATATTAAATTAAATATAAAACAAAAAAGAAAAAAGGCAAAAAAAAGGTAAAATAAGTATTAATAAATATAAAAAAAAAAAAGTTATAAAAAATAAAAAATAAAATTAAAATAATAGTAATAGTAAAAATATTAAAAATAAAAAATAAAAAAGTTAGTATAAGTGTTAGTAAGATATAAAAGTATATTAGTACATGTTTAAACTAACTATAAAACACGCTTATAACAAACCTAACTTTAATACTTATAGTTTAATTAAAAAGTACCTAAGTACTTAGGTACTAAACAATTTAATTAGTTAAGTTAATTAGAAGTTATAGCTAAACTACATATACTTAAAATAATACTATTAACATACTTATAGTTAAGTATAGTAAAAGAGGGGAATAATTATAATAACAAAAGTACAAGGTACCTTTATTAAACCTATATAAAAAATACGTCCTACCCCTATATTAGATAAGATTCCTTTTCTTTTTAAACATTAGTCTATGTTAACTATAATACCTAATATACCTAATGTTATACCTAACTATCCTTTTCCTATATCCTTCCTTCCTACTATAACATAAATAATAAACTTACCTAACCAACCTATTGTTCAAACCTACAGCAGCTCCTACCCTACCACATGCAGGATCACTAGCACATATTGTAGCAATCTTGTTAAGATAGGAACGAGTATGGAGGAGTCTACAAGTACTTATTACTGCCAAGTCTGATTGAGGCGTAAATTTAAAATAAAAGCCTACGAGTGTAGAGGAAATATATCACCAAGCCACTTGTGTGTGTAATACCTGGATAATGTTACACACTTGGCCCAGCCGTCTCTCTGTTATACACAGACGCGTTCTCGTACTCGATTATGGCCAAATCAATCTGTTGCCCGAGAGGAAAATTTATTTGTTGCGGTAAGATAGGGATAAGGCTGTTTGCTGTGGGATGCGGTGATCTATTAGAATGTGATACACGTGTGACTTGCCAACCGAAATCCAATTTATCTGGCTAGTTTAGCAAATTAGAGTCTGTAAGTTTTGTGACGGAAGACATTTTGGCCCACCTAGTTAACCGGCACGCTACCTAATTTCCTTTTTTCTAAAATTGTCGTGAGCTTGTTGCGGAAAGCATAACAATTGGTAGTGTGCACTACACCTCTATAGGCAGTCCTTTTGCTGGCTCCCGAAACACCCTTGCTAATAAAATGTCATGGTGCATGTGAAGCCAGAATGCCCGATACAAGGGGCCAAGTTATCCAAGTTTAGTATAATGCCAAGACAAGTTAGCCCAATACCTGGCAGCCCTGGTTAAACTTGGGAGACCTCTTCCCATGTCAAGATCCCATAGGCCAGTGGCAGAGGGTTGTTTTACGATAAAGATATCTACAACAAAGGTTTGATTGCCATAAAGCCAAATTGATCTAGTGGTTGGACGTTATGATTTGATACCATTTGCTATGGCCTCCAGGTTAAACATGTATAGTAGTAGATACCTGCATTGTCTGCTAGGTTACCTTAGTAGGTAATGTAGTACCTATTGTTATTGATGTACCACATCACAGTACCTATTGTTGTTGTATTGTATGGTAGGGTTTGCAGTATCCCCAGTTTTCACTATACTTGTGGCTGTACCTGCCGACGTACCGAGATTATCAACATTATGTACTGCATGTAGGTAGTCTACCGACATAGGTAACATTTTACTAGGTCTAGAATATCCTGTACGCTGCGGTCTAGAATCCATATACTCAGGTACCACCCAGAAGGTAGGTACCTGAAACTCTCCTTCTTGCGCTGTTCCCTCTCACACCAATCAACAAAATCCATCTCTTGGTAATACTACAAGTATTACCTAAACCACGGTCTTTGCTCGCGCTGTTGAAAATCCTGGACCCGAAAGCAGTTGTTATCTTGTCCCAAAACTTTATGCCTACAGTTGTAGTCCTTTGAGTTCTTCTTGGAATATTTGATTGATAAGCTTGTCTGGATCATGCCCTCGCCATCAACATTTCGATTTTGTCCATCGATCAGATTGCTTATCGGCACACTTTGTACTTGCAACTGATTTGTTGGTGGTTGCACGGTGCAGCCCATGTCGCATATATACCGACAGTGCTTGCATATTCCATGCACAACGGTCCCTCAATAACCAGAGTTGATATCCCTCTGTCGTAAACCTTTACGCTGTTGCACGACATTAATAAGACATACCCCTTATCTTCCCGACGCGCTTGAGCCTTGGTCTTGACTTCGGTCAAGAGTTAGCCCACCAGCCTAGGACGATATTGCCGACACTTATACACGCCCATACACAAACCACAAAGGCTAGAAAATATCCAGGCCAGTTCCTGTTCCAACTGCACCTTGGACATATAATCGCATACATACGTGTCACCAATCACAGTAGGTGAAGATGGCGGCCGCTGCCGCCTTGGATAGCGACGACATTCGACCCGATAACGCCCCCGACAAGACTGGCGTTCGGTCGCCATCTGAGTCCCTGTCGCCGGCTCCTTCGTCGTCACCCATGCCTTTCCTTCCTGCGTTCGAATCGAGCTTCACTCCCCTGTCCATGCATAGCGAGTTTGACGCACCTGATGGAGAAAACGGCCAAGGGACCCCGGAGAAACAAGAACATACCCGGACTACATCCGTCTCAGTCACAGTCCCAACAGCCAAGCACCCTGTATTATCTGGCCATGCGCCGCTGTCCCCTCCCTTGGATTCCGTCTTATACAGTGCCCGAGTGCCCGACACGCCATCCAACCACAAATCCAACCAATCTGCGAATACAAGCTCCGCACCAGCCTCCAGTTTCGACCGCAGCCCAAATGCTACCGAAAACAACCCCCTTCCCGGCTCAGGCTCAGCTGTGTCGCCAAGATCTGCTAGAAATCCGACAGAAGAATCGTTCCCGGCCCAGATTACCCAACAACCGATTGTGGTAAAACCGAAACCCATAGTACGGACAGCTTCGACCAAAAGTATATCACTGCGTCACCCAATCCCTGACCTCGGTTCTCGGTCTGCCTCTCAAGCGAGTAACATCGCCCAGCTCGAAGCCACCGCCGAAAGACTATCCATGACTTCATCTATTGAGAGCGCTATTCGAGATTTACACGAAGAACAGAAACGTGCAGACAGCCGGCGGTCATCAATACTGGCTCCTAGTATAACATCTATACTCGAGACTGACGAGCCTGAGACGTTCCCTATGTCTAGACAGATCTCGATCGCTAGTTCGATACGGGAAATAAACACTGCCGCACGCTACGGGGGCTATTCGCCGGCCGGATATGTGATGTCGCCAAACTCGACCGTAGGTTCAAGTACGACCCGCCTCAGATCTGGTTCGACCGGTGTGCACAAGCCGGATGTTGAGTTGAGCAGTTCACTTTCTAGACATGGTCCGGGCAAGAGCTCCACGCGAAGCATACGTTCGGCCACTAAACCAGCATTGACAAATATTGCCGAAATCGAGCCTACGGCTCTGACAGCGGCTGCCATGGATGAGGCCGACAGGCTAGCTGAGGTGCCCGAAAACGATGACCACTTGAGATTCTCTACGTCGTATGACATTGATCTGACACCTAATGCTAATGAGTATCATGGATCGTCGAATGAACATGATTACTGGAATGGCGCCACGCCAGACATACGGCGTGACGACCCGCATGACAATGGGACCCGTAGGACATCTGCTGGCTCAGACGGCACATTCGAACAAGCGGAACGAGCGTTTGCCGACTTTGATGGTGCCCACTGCTCTCCTGATGCCGACTTTGAGGAACTGCACTTCAAGAGCCTCTTTGCATCCCCAATGGCGGACTCGTTCTTGCCAAATTTCGACTTCCGAACTGGCGCAAATGACCAAGAAGCCGAATCTTCTAAGCCTCTACTCGATCCGCCAACCGGCCTTCCCACAGACCGGCCGCAATCTTATCAACATCCTGAATCGGGCGAAACCATGCTTTTTTATCCGGCACGGGTACCCATGATGCTCAATCTGCCACCGAAGCTTTCAAAGAAGCCCAAGGCGGATGTCCGAAACAATCGGAGATCAGAAATGCTCAGCACGCTTCCAAGCACGAACCGCCAGCCTGTTGCTTCATGGCTGCCCGAGTACCAGTCTCAGCCACTTCTGGAATCGTTTGAGGCTCCGGCTGGTGACTCGACCCCAGTAATCCCTGCGTCTACCCAGGACTCACCCAGGAACTCACCTGACCATGCCCAAGACGTGAGCCATCTTGTAGATGAATCTGAAGGCCAGGTTGCGGACAGCGACCACCGAGAATCTAGAATCCCGAAAGTGAACAACGACAAGAGGAAATCCCGGATTCCCGACCTCAGTAACTTACCACCGCACCTTCGAGCTAGTACTTATTTCGAACTGCCATCGCAGTCGCCCACGATTCAGTTGAAAGATGGTTCTGCGACTTCGACCCTGGATGATATCTTGAACGCTTCTGCTACGGCACCGGTTTCAGCCTTCACTGATCATGAATTTGCTGGCTCATTAGGAGCGGAAGTGTACGGAACAAACAAGAAACGAAAGTCCCATATGAAGCGTGCAAGCGCCGCAGATCTCGCCGAACCAAAAACCCGAAATTCTATCTTCCATTTCAGGAAGCCAAGTGCTCTCAGTCGCCATTCAAGTCTCCCTGGTGACAACGCAAAGGCCGAATCCGGTGCCATAGACGAAGAAAGACAAGGTTTGTCGAGCGCTGTCGACGAAGGGTCAGGCGAGGAAGCGGAAGCAGAGGACGAGCCAAGATACAACGGACCACCGACTACCCTCCTTGCCGAGCTTCAAATGCGGAAGCAACAGCAGAAGCAACGCACTCGGCCAATCGGCAGTGCATTTCCCAACGGCATGCACTCGACTCTTTTGGAGATAGATACTGTTGCGGAGATAGAACGAAAGACACGGCAAAGTAAAAAGGTGAACCTTGCCTGGGAGGACCCGAATGCCAACCCTGCAGAGGAGGACGATGAAGAGACCCCACTCGCTCTTTTGCTTGCGACCAAGGGTCAGGACACCGGCTTGATTAATGCCATAGGAGATGTCAATCGCCCGCTTGGTTTGATGGAACAGCGTGATATGGAGGATAATGAGCCTTTGAGTGTTCGCCGAAACCGACTTCATGGACGGGAGGCGGGACCGGTTCAACGTATGACGCTGGCCCGCGGCCCTAACATGAGTGTGTCTTTGTCCCAGCCCAACCTTGAAGTCCGGGCAGAGACGCCCGACGGCGACGAAATAGAGGGCGAGACTTTGGCCGAACGCATGAAACGTCTGCGAGCTCGTGAAAACGACAGTCCTCTACCGCCACCTCGTCCCGTGAGCTCGGCGTTCTCCGTAGAACTTCTCAGTCAGTTCGAAGATGCATTTAAAAACAAGGATGAGGCTGGCGAGAACAAGGATGAGGCTGGCGAGAGCAAGGATGCCGGAAAGGGCAAGCACAAGGAGGGGGAACAGCCAACCGAGGAAGAAGAGACCTTGGGGCAACGACGACGGCGTCTACAGGCAGAACGGGAAGCGCGCGAGCGAGAGATGGCTCGAGCTAAGCTTGACGGCGGACGGGGCACGCCACAGTTGACCAAGCGGCATTCAATGGCCGATGTGTTGGGGCAACGTAACCGCAAGTCAGTCTTAGTGGACCCTCGAGTTGACGCTGAACGAACAAAGCAAGAAGAAGCCGCCCGCTACAAACGAGAGCAGGATCAGAAGTTTGCCGCCCTTCGACAGCAAATACCTTCGAACCTGAGCGCGCCTAACTTGGCTAAACCTGGTGGTTACATGGCCGGCCGATATAACGACGGTACAGGCGGCGGGCTTGGTCAGCCACGGAACAGTATGGCAGTGGGAGGGTTCGCCGTCAACTCGCCAATACCTGGCCCTGCTGCGAATGCTAGCGCAATGGGCAATGCCTTTCGTGCTGGCGGAGCCATGTCTACCTGGGTCCCACCGGTGGCAAATGCATATGCTAATGCATACGGGGCACCAAGTCCAGCTCAAGGTGGCGCTCAAATGGATAGGGTTGAGCGATGGAGGCAAGGCGTATATCCTTAACCCGATGGACTCTGCTACATGAGCTGGAACTGGTCTCAATGATGTTCCATCAAAGACAAGCGAGTTTTTCGATTCACCTCATTATGGTTATGCCTCTGTCGTCCGAGTTCCCCGGTACTCTGGCATATATACATACCCACTACTGTATCTGTGAAGTATACGAAGGTGTGGGTAACTATTCGTCCTGTTAATACGGCTTAGGCCACATGTTCCTCAATAGACTGGGTTGGGGGAAGGCGTCAATACAAATGAGTGGGAGGCGATGTGGCCGTGTTTTGTACATACCTTTTTATTATATCAGAATTACTTGGCGAGCGCCGGCGTAGTCAGGCAAGGTCAGAGGAGCATTTTGCACATAAAACACTACGGATAGTCAAATACGTTGGCGTTTTCTTTAATACCTACTACATAGATACGTGTACCTAGCCGAACACTACAGTCTCAACAGTATATTATATTAATTAATTCGATGGTCGTTTGTTCTGGCAAGTGTCTGCATGAAGGAATGATCACTTCTATACCAAGGTGCTCGACAGCGCTCATATTCCACTGTTTTCTTCTCCACTGCCCAAGTCTATGGATGGATGACCTGGGGGGGGAAGGCCTACAAGCGTCTACCTATCGTACCTACTTTATAACATCCTCTTCTGAAGCTTGAATATGAGTACATGTAGTTGTATTTACATAATTATGCTAGACTACGATAGAGCTGGTTGCGACGTGGTAACGAAAAGGGCAGCAACCCAATTATTACCCATTGACCCGATGGTGGATGTCGGTGTCGGCGATAAGCATGCTTAAAAAGCCCCCACCTTCCCTCACCATATCGATAAAGGATGTCCCAACTCGGGCCCAGAAAAAAGTTCCATCCGGCCAGCCAAGCCTACTGTATCCCACCCTCCATCGCCGGCGATAAACCTCTCGCAACAGTGAACGCGAATCCGTTTCTTCCTCGACCGTCACCGTCACCGTATTTTGTCATTGCTAGTCAATATGGATTCCGCTAAACACGCCAAAAAGAGGAAATACAAGGATGCGGATGGCGCCAAAGCGGTTGCTAAACCTACAGCAACCACTGTTAGCCCTGCACCCAAGAACAAGAAACTGAAGAGAGCTGAGGCCGAGCCGACAAAGAAAGCCCGTAGCGCACCTGAGCCTCCGGTCGAAGAAGATGACGAAGACAGCCAGCCCGGCGACGACGGATCAGAAGACACTGGCGACGAAATAAGCGAAGCAGACGATGAACAAGGCGAGGCGTCCAACGGAGGTGTGGACGGCACCGATCTCGATGCAGAAGTTGTCAATGGAAATAGCCAGGAATTGGCGAATCTTGTGGCGCCGACGGACGCCGTAGAGAAGTTTGCGGAGCTTAACCTGTCGGAAAGAACACTGCGGGCGATAAAAGAGGAGATGAATTTCGAAACGATGACGGCCATCCAACGTCGAGCAATCCCGCCTCTACGTGAGTTCAGATTACTTAACCATGTGGTATTTCTATTGCTTTTTACTGACAAAAAGATCTTTCAAAGTCGCCGGTCGTGACGTTCTTGGCGCGGCTAAAACGGGTAGTGGTAAAACGTTGAGCTTCTTGATACCTGCCATCGAGATGCTCCATTCTCTTAGATTCAAGCCGCGAAATGGAACCGGCGTCATAGTGGTTTCACCGACCCGAGAACTTGCGCTCCAGATCTTCCAGGTTGCCTGCGAATTAATGAAGCACCACTCCCAAACGTACGGAATTGTCATCGGAGGCGCGAATCGCCGCGCAGAGGCCGACAAGCTAGCAAAGGGCGTCAACCTTCTCATTGCGACGCCAGGAAGACTACTCGATCATCTGCAAAATACTCAAGGTTTTGTATACAAAAACCTGCGAACACTAGTCATCGACGAAGCCGATCGCATCCTCGAAGTCGGTTTCGAGGACGAAATGCGCCAGATCATCAAGATACTCCCCAACGAGAACAGACAGACCTCGTTGTTCTCGGCCACCCAGACCACCAAAGTCGAGGATCTGGCGAGAATATCGCTCCGGCCAGGTCCTCTGTACATCAACGTAGACGAGCAGAAAGAGCATTCGACTGTCGAAGGCCTCGAACAGGGCTATGTGATCTGCGAAGCTGATAAGCGGTTCCTCCTGCTATTCTCCTTCCTCAAGGTCAGTTTCATTTTTCCGGTTTGTCGACTTGGCATGACTTGCTGACCTCAAATCGGTGCGCAGAAAAATATCAAGAAGAAGGTTAGTGAGCCGACAACACATATGTCCGGCTTACCGGCCTATGCCCCGACAGCCAACGAAATAGAGAAAGATGTGACTGACTCTGCTGGCTCAAGATTATCGTTTTCCTCTCGAGTTGTAACTCGGTGAAATACTACGCTGAGTATGTCTGATTATGGGTCCTTCGCGGTCAGCAGCCACAAGATCTAACATGTGTTACCAAAGGCTTCTAAACTATATCGATCTCCCTTGCCTTGACCTGGTAAGTCTTCACAGTGCTCACGCAGTTCCCAAATGTGTCGTCCCACGGCAGACCGCTTACTGCATATTTGTAGCACGGAAAACAAAAGCAGCAAAAGCGAACCACCACCTTCTTCTCTTTCGTCAACGCCAAATCAGGCATCTTAATCTGCACAGACGTCGCTGCCCGAGGATTAGATATCCCCTCAGTAGACTTCATTGTAAGTTTTAAGCATTCACCCGTTCTCCCTCCTTTTCCTCCCGATTCTACGGGTTTTATGTGCAAGCTGGCGCAAGCGCGAATACTAACAAAGTCCATGTAGGTTCGTAAGTCGAGGCTCCAGCCCTTTACCATGTGCCACTCCGTTGTCACTTGACTGTTTCGATCGATCCGGTGGTTGCTAACTATATCTAGAACTTGACCCCCCTGATGACCCTCGCGAATAGTATGTCTAGGCTATCTTTTCTCCAACTAATAATACATTGCTAACAAATTGGCAGCATTCATAGAGTTGGTAGAACTGCCCGCGGCGCCGGCTCGAAAGGCCGCTCCCTATTGTTTTTGCAGCCAAGCGAGATAGGCTTCCTTTCCCATCTGAAGGTTAGCTACCCTCTCCCTTCCTTTCTTGATGTGATGAAATTTACTAAATGGTCTATTATTTCAGGCCGCTCGCGTTCCCGTCGTTGAATACGATTTCCCGGCAAAGAAGGTCCTGAACATCCAGAGCCAGCTGGAGAAGCTCATCAACAGCAACTACTATCTAAACCAAAGTGCCAAAGGTTTGATCATCCCACCATCGGAACTTTCCAGTGTGCTTTATTTACTGACAGTGCCATTATAGAGGGTTACCGGGCTTATCTCCACGCTTACGCTTCACATTCGTTAAGAACGGTCTTGTAAGTTGTTTACTCTTGGTCAAGACCTCGCAACGACCGCCTTGCCACCAGGACATTATTTAACGGCGTCATACTCAAAATTATCCGCTAATCTCACCTGTTATTATAGTGACGTACATAAGCTCGACCTAGCCAAAGTCGCCAAGTCGTTTGGCTTCGCTGTTCCGCCCAGGATAGATCTCACATTAGGTGCCAGTATGAGTAGGGACAAAAAGTCCCAGGGAAGGAGAGCCTACGGCAGCCAACCCAAGCAGGCTCAGAAATTCCAGAAAAGATGAGATATCTCTGTTCGGGACCGGACTGGTGTTTAATTCGGGGCTTACCTACCTTACTCAACATAGCGCTTACTTCTTTCTCTATGACCGGAAACTTGAACAGCGATGTGTGTGAAACGTTTGATGAAAAGAAGAAACTGTTTTGCGTCTCTGCTGAAAAAGGGGTGTGTATATACCATGATAGCGAGAGAGAGAGAGAGAGAGAGGTTATGTCATCAATGGAGTCAAGAGTTTATTTATATGTTGTTGCTTTTAAGAATAACAGAATGAATTCATTCATCCCAACCACTTGTAGTCGATAACAGAGATCGTAGCCAGACAGACGAAAAGAGTGCGTGACGGTTTCTTATCACTCTATCTTAACTCGGGGCTCAGATAGATTCTCTAAATTAATATTCTTCTAACCTAAGTTCCCGAGAATACCTAGGTACCTACCTTAGTTATGGTTTTGAGATTTTGCGCCCAAGCCGGGTAGGGTAGGTACTTATATTATAGACAAGGCCGAGTTTTCCCTTCAAAATCTCCTTTCCCAACCTAAACTTAGTACCTCCCTTCTTCCCTCCCCCCTTTTTTTTCCCCGCCGGGCTACCTCAGGGATAAGGTATCGGTATCTTAGCCTACATAGTGTGTGTGTGAGACAAGAGAGACTACAGAGGAGATTTAGACTGGTTGCGAAGATGAGGAAAAATTCAGAGACGAAAGTTGTGTACAGAGAGTTGTTAGTGAAAATGTCAACTTCAAGTAGACGGTCTAGATATCGTTCGACCCTAGCCATAGAGGAACTACCTATGTAGTTGTCTATCCATCTAGCTTGCCAGGAAATGCACATGTGGAAATACTGCCTCAGTTACATCTCGGTTATAAAACACGGCTGTATTATTGCCTAGTAAAGGCGAGACAAGGTGGTGCACCGATTTTATTTACGTATCGATCAAGGGGTAACCATCTTGGACGAAATATTATTTACCTCTCACTGCGTCTTTTGGCACCTTGTGTTTGTAATTCATCATCACACACACCTATACGTCATATACAAGAAGCAGTCGTCGTGCATATGCCCCTGTCTAGAGGGGCAGGAAAAGGGAAAGTGCTTCTGGCCTAATACGCTTGGTATTTCTTGGTTATGCATGCAATGACGTTTGTTTGTTTCTTCTGCTGTGACAAATACACTAAAATCCCACCCATAACCATCTATGTTTCCCATACCACATCCTTACGCCTGGTTGTCCTGCTTTTTAGACGACCCCCCACCTCTGTTTGTGAGTGAGGGAGTGTACGCCACCCATGTTATATGTGGACATGGCGTATCGATGTCGTGATTATATCGTTTTCGGGCTAATATTGTGGCTCCTGGCGCCGCCACGTTTTGCTACCACCATTCTCAAGTGCGGCAATTAACGAGCTAGGCTGGCCTCGGGAATTGGATCTTCGTGTTTTGCCGTGCTCCCTTTACCACGCCACGTGCTGACTGCAGGAATGTCCGCCTGGTAGCGTTCCTCTTCTGTGCCGTACGCGCGAGGCGTCAGTTTGATGAGACAGTGGAGCGGAACGTTCATCCAAGGGGATCGGGACTGGTCCTTTTTCATGAAATATGCATATATGCATCGTAAAACGGCCTGGTGGGTCACAATGAGGATGTCCTCGGACCTTTCCAGCTCCATGATGATGGGTTCTAGTCGGATTACCACGTCGCGATACGATTCGCCGCCTCGATACCGGTAGTTGTACTTGTCTTCGTCACGTGCCACAAAGTCCTCGGGATATACATCTTTGATCTCCTGGTACGTCATGCCGTCACAGACACCGGCATCCAGCTCATCCAAGGCTTTCCATTGCAACTGGTTATAATTCGCCGGCAAGTACCGCGCCGTTGCTATGGTCCTTGCGAGCGTAGATGTCCAAACTGTCAAGGGCCGGTCGTTCTGGATAAAGAGTTAGTCCTCACCCTCAAGTGTCATATGACGACATTTTTCACGCTCAGTGCTTGGTAATTTCTACTGCATTGCGACCTCATAATGGGGGTGGGCGTGGAATAACTTACGCCGACAGACTGTCGTACGAGCTCTGGCAACTTCTTCGCATACTGATGTCCCCTGGGTGATAGATCTGCGTCGCCACCGATTCTGCCTGATAGGTTGTACATGGATTCGCCGTGTCTGGATAACCAAACGGACCGCGGGCGAATATGTAGGTTCATAAGGTAGTAGACAACCCGACTTTGCAGATAGTCTTGTATGCGGTTGATAATCACCTGGCTACCCACGTCCATTATCTTCAGGTAGGTGTAGTGACTCTCGTCTCCATCTTCGTCGATGGTTTTGTAGACCTTCTCATAGTGCTTGATGCGGTTGCGGAAGTCGAGTGCTGCGGCTTCAGGGTCTTGACCCTTGTAGTCGGGGCTGGTGGTCTTGACGTCGCGGATATTGGCCATGATCAACTCCTCGTTGTCACATTTGGATTCGACAAATAGCACTTCGATACCCTCCTGTACACACATGTCGTTGATCCATTGTCGTCTCTCCTTGGTCGAATTGGTGGCATCGAA
The DNA here is from genome assembly GCA_022579005.1 of Poronia punctata. Taxonomy (NCBI): domain Eukaryota; kingdom Fungi; phylum Ascomycota; class Sordariomycetes; order Xylariales; family Xylariaceae; genus Poronia; species Poronia punctata. The sequence goes on along the minus strand of MU401522.1, from coordinate 108,713 downwards.
TATTCCAATAACGCCACCTTGCCGGAACCAGCCCAACATGTCAGCGAACGCCGCCTGGGCAGCTGCGCGACGTCTACGCTCGCCCTCGGCATTGCTAATATCGAAGAAGTCGGCTGAGGGTTGGGGGGCGTCGGTGCGTCGGTAGTTGCCGACATTGAAGGTCTTGCTTGGTATCGATAGCCATGTCAAGTAGCGCTGGGCTGTATTTTCAAAGGCGCAATGTTAACCAAAACACTCCCCTATGCATGAGGTTTGTGACGAAGAGTCAAGGGGGAGAGGGAAACCACTTGATCACTTACCTTTCTGGGCAATGTAACTCTTTCCACGGGCTGGTAACCCTACCATGACAACACATATCTTGGTGTCCTCCACCTGAACCCCGCGACCATTAGTTTTTGGTGCCATCGTTGCCAGATTCGCCGGAATGCCAGTCCGCCAGACGACAAAATCATAAGACACCAATGCCGGGTTTTGTGGGGAAGATAAAAGGTAGAGGTGAAGCCGGGCGCTTTTAAGGTCTGGGAGGAAGCCAAAATTTGGGGGACGATCAAGAGACTAGATTTGAGACTAGTCTAGCGGTAGCAATGAATCCAGTTATGAATGGGTCGGGCAGTACTCGTATGCACACACAGGACGAAACTACTCGTAGAAGAGGGAAAGAAAAGATAGACAACGGTCGATCAGATCAACCCAGGGGGGGGGGGGAGGGCAGTAAAAGGGCACGAGACAAGGTCAAAGACAAGTAAGTGTACGGCTGTTACAGACGGTATGGACGGTACAAGTTGACACAATTAGGCAGTCCCATTTACTAATTGAAGTAATTTAGCAAGTATATTTCCAGATAATGTGGGTTGAATATGGGGAATGAAGGACAATAACACCATTTGAATTGTAAGGTGGCATGCACAAGAAGCACGAGACGTATGCCGGTTAGGCGAAATGACTTGAGGCAGGCCCGGAGACAGGAGTCGTAGTCTAGTAGTAGCTAGCGGGTGCGGGCCGTATTATTCCAGTACATCTGTGCTCGTCCTGACACTTTGCACTTGCACTTGCACTTGCACTGGCAGTTTGCAATTGCATCGGTATTGGTGTTGGCATTGAGGGGAGAAGGAACACTGCTCTGCTCAGGCGCTACTGCATCATTCGATCATCTTCAAGGGAAGAACCTGAAGGCGCAATCTCGGGCGGATGATGGAAAAATGTGAATTAATGCATGGGGTTCCGTCACCACCCGGCCCTTCTGCAGCAAGGTGAGTGGGTCGACGTCACATCAGCCAACCACGGTGCTGCAGCGATGAAAACCCGGGTCTTTGGAAGACCCTAAACACTGCTCGCGGGAACGGAAAATGCCCAGACGTGCCAGACAAAAACCTGCGCCAGTGCTGCAGATACTGCAAGGCCCTGCGAATGCGCTGAGAAGCTCCCCCGCAGCTTGGCTTCTCTTTCCGTCCCGTTTCGGAAACAGACTCATTGGCTTGATTGGTTGCAAAATTGGCAACCAACACTGGCCGTCCGTCCACTGCCCCCACAATTAGCGAGATAGCCATTCTCCAACTTTGGGGTAAAAGCGATCTGCGACAAACAAACTATTGCCATGTCTCGATGTTGTGTTGGATATCCCGGATTCCGACTTGTTTTGTCAGTCAATGCGTGTCATCCGAAACATCTAGTCAAGCATCAGTCCCAGTCACCACCTAGAAGCGTCCGGAACAAACAAGTGAATAGACGACGACGACAAAATGGAGCTGGGGAAGACGGACAGGCGCTTGCTAGAGAGGGCTGTGCCGGGCTAGAAGGGCTGGACAACGGAGACGCTATCCGAAGCAAGAGCTAGATTAGACCGATGAGGAGCTATCATCTTTAGCGGTTTGCCATTTGGGCCATTCCGAATCGCGAATTGTGTGGGAACAGGGTTGAATCCAACCAAGGCTATCAACTTGATATGCCGAAAATCATTTGGTATCCCCGCGTCCGAAGCAAAAACTAGCCCGATTCGTAGGAACGGCCACCGCACACGATAATGGGAACTTTACAGAGTATGCAGGTACAGCATAAGGGCAGCATTTGGGTGGGGCAATAAAACTCCCTGACCTGACCATTGACTGCAACTTCTGGCCTCTTCCTGCAATGGAACCTCGATAGGGAAGACCTGACAGGACGACTCGGGCCACTCGGGCCACTCGGCTCCTAACCGATAACGTACAGGGACTTTGAGCCTGGCCTAGGTCGGGATTGTGCTCAAATCATCGTCGTAGGAAGCTCAAAGACCCAATACTCCCGGGGGCCGGGGCATTGCAAGTGAGTTGAAGGGAACAGAACACCGTGGGATAGCGTCCCACAGCCCATTACATACCTTGGAAAAGCTCCAGGCCTGCCCTCGCTGGCGTCTCTGACCACCTGCAAAGACCCCCTGCATTTTGGATTTTAGTATCAGCGTGCTTGTACGCTGTATGTGACTGGTTCGTCAGGCCGGTATATTATATTATGTGTACCGTTTCGTCGCACAAAACGATGAAGACGTACGAGAAACCGTCACGGTGTCGTCACGGTTGAAGGGACTCGAATAGTATTGTTAGCCTTTACAATTTTGGCGTCAACAACTGCCATGAGTTTGATGCCTCAAATTCGGTATCGTCTCCGGACTTGAGGAACACTGTTGCTTAGGTAGATTGGCGGCAAAGCTGGGTCCCAAAGGCTTGTAAATGTGGTACGCAGCGTGGAAACGAAGCTTTATCCGGATGGATACTCAAAAATCAAATGTCATTCCTAGAGAACCTGAAGAATAAGTCTCCTCAGGTCGGCGCCTGAAGGTAATGATTAATCGTCGCGGCTACCAACAATACTATTCCTCTGGCGATGCCGAGGTGATACCTGTCACTTTAGCAAGGGAATATTGATTTGGGGAGAACGACTAGAACAAATGTGCGTGGTAGGCTGTTCAAATACCTAATGAGCAGCCCAAGCTCTTGACCTTTCTGCTCTTGTATGCCAGCCCTGAGGCGTCCCTTCCTGCAAGAAGATAAGGAAATCCGCCACGGATGACATGTATTGGCTGTGGCGCCCACCGACTTGTGGGGGAGCCGCATCGCTCGCGCTGTTACAGAGCGTGATGAGCAAGTCGCACAGATACCCCTATCTGTGTGCAATGTCCGTGGTGCCGTGGGATGCATCATAGCGGTGTACCGCTTATCGCAACGGTCACGTGGGGGAGACCAAGATGCTTATTTTATACCAATGCTTCTACTCTACTTCCATTAGGCCACTGCTTCAAGTCTGACCTATGAAATTGATGTCAGAAAGAACAAGAACAGTCTTGGCCCACTAGGTACAAAAGTTATCTTGTTAAACCCTTTTGTTATTAGTTGGCAGTCGAGATTCAGTCCAGAGGTAGGGCGGGCAGGTAGGGTCCACTAAATATCATCCTTACATAAGCAGACCGAGGCATCATGATGTTGTCGCAAAATCTTATTGTTCTTACCAACATCGACCAGGAACCCATCTTATCAGTTTTTTCATAATATACCCTTGCTCATTTCAACTCGGATCATGATTTGCATGGGCATGCGACATTATTAAAACAGTTACCAGGCCCCGTAACACGCGTCTCTCCTTACCTATCTGCCTATAACCCCCTGCCTCCTGGATCATTTGGCGCCAGTACGATAGATACTCGATCTCGCTCCCTATCTTCATATATATATATATATGATCCAGTAGTTGGGACGGGGTGTTTGTTTTCTAAAATGGAGGCGACCTCAGCATCACATTACACAATGAAAAGACTTACGTCGTACGTCTTCACGTACGAGCCTAGCAGCGAGCGTTCTTCTTCTTCGTCCGTTACAACCAACCCGACACACCCCAAACTCGTGATCCTAGCCGGGTGGATGGATGCGCAAGACGTGCATCTCGCAAAATACGTTTCCCACTACCAAATGACTTATCCCAACACGCCCATCCTGCTCGTCAAATTCTTCCTCAGAGAAGCAGTGATGACGGCCAAGGCGACTAGCGCGGTGGAGCCGGCGTTATGGTACCTGCAGTCCATGATCGAGGCCGGCACCTTGTCGTCGGCAAAGCCCGGTAGTACAAACAATCCGGAGATGCTCGTGCATCTCTTCTCCAACGGCGGTTCCACCTCGATGCAGAAGATGTACGTGGGGTATAAGCGCCTGTTCGGCCAGACGTTCCCGCCGCACGCGGCCGTGTACGATTCCTGTCCGGGCATGCACGCCTTTGCCAGCTCGTATAACGCCCTGATGGCCAGCTTCCCCAGCGGGCTGGTGCGGTCCATCTTCAGTCCGTTTATCGTGTTGATGATCCTAGCGACTTGGATCTGGTATACGCCTCTCGGGTTCCTCGCCGGCGAGGATTTCCTCACGAAGAATGCTAGGATCCTGAATGATCCGGCTTTGGTCAAGCAGACGAACCGCACGTATATCTACGGAAAGGCGGATATGATGGTTGATTGGCGACATGTCGAGGATCATGCCAGGAGAGCGTCGTGTAAGGGGTTTAGGGTACGGACTGAATCGTTTGATTACAGTCCTCATGTTGCCCATATGAAGACGGATAGACAGCGGTATTGGTCCATTGTTGACCAGACTTGGAAGCAGGCTATAAACTCACAACAATAATATAAACATCCCACGCCGTGCGCAGGAACTACGTAATTGTATTTAATATATAATCCCGGATGAACTGGTGTATTTCCCGGGTACCACAACTTGGGATTCGCCGTAAATACGGCGAAGATCTAGCTTGGGGGCTGGCAGAGACCTCGATGATTCGTCTTGTAAGATATTCGAGACCGGAGACATATTTTGATACGCCGAGCCATTTGCGTTGGTCGGGAGGGATGGCCTCCATACATCTCGCCCAGAGATGTCGCCAGTATTCCAGTGCCTGCAACAACTTCTGCGACTGTTGCGGGAGAAACATGGCGGCGTGTAGATTGAAGACGATGGGATGAAAAGCTAAGAAAGAGATATCAGCAAAATGACCGAAAACTATGTGCTAATCTATATTCGGAACTCACTCACCACAAAGCATAACGTGTAAATGATAAAGAGGCAAACTCTTCCAGATATTGTCATCATCCAACTTTCTGCTATTATTATTATTATTGTCTTCTTCCAAAAACCTCGCCATCAAATCCCTCAAACTATTCGACGGGACCGGATTAGATGATCTCAAACGTTCGAAATCCTCTTCCGAATCTGCATCCCAAACTGCTGCATCGCAGGGAAGTTCGCCCTCCATCTCCTGCAATGAAAATTTAGGCGGGCTATTATAAGAGAGGATGGCCAAGCAGTCGGAACAGAAAGTCCAGGTAACGAGACGAATGATTTTTTCTCGACGTAGGAAAAGTTGCCAGTTTTCTTTAGTAGTGCTGGTAGTAGTGGGATCATGTCGACAATTGATGAATCCCAACCTTCGCAAAGCAGATACGAGGGTGGGTAATCTCTCAGTAGAGGCTATGTCGCTTGTTGTTGAAAGGGTATTTAGAGCATACATGAGCAATGCTGCCTGGCAGAGCTGAATAGCCTCATCTTCATCTTCTTTTGCTGCGGCAACGACACCACCCGAGGGTAGACGACCAACAAATGTTTCTAGTTGGTGAAAGATGTACGAGTCCGCGATATGATAGAGTTCCCTGGCCCTAGTCACATATTCTTCTTCTGCTTCCCGGCCGGGACGATACGAATATGTAGCACCCGTGAGGGCAACGACCATGATGAGAGGAAGAGCAGCATCCTCAAGGGAAAAAGTAGGCCAGTGGATGATTGGATATTGGTAATGACGCTTTCGACAGAATATCGTCGCGAATTCGTGTACGTTGGTGACGGTGAAGAAACGACGGAAAGCTGTCGAGTCGAACGAATCTTTGCCCTTGCTGTGATGATGATGATGATGGGCAGATACTTCCAACTCCAAGAAATCGAGACGAGCTGCGAGACCACGGTCTACCTCTTGCTGCGGTTGTTGTTGTTGTTGTTGTTGCTCTGTCAAAAAGGCACCGAGAAGATTCTGCTCTTCTGCCGCATTGTTATACATCAACAACCGAGTGTCAACAAAGCCATTATGGGAATAGTCGGTTGATGATGATAATAACAAGAGCGTAGGGTCAATATACCCGACAAACGATTCTTCAACAACCGGCGGTGGCGGGGGAGTAGTCCCGCGCGTCGGCCCCAAGAGATCCCCGTCCGGTTCCTCGCCCACCTCTCTCTCCGTGACGAAATCGAGCTTATCGTCTGTGACATTGAGGATGAACGACAAGGGGAAACGGCCCTGTAACTGTTGACGTTGCACAACAACTACCTTGTCAAGTGTATGTGTAGAGGAAGATTGCCGATGAGTGACATCGGTACAATACCGACTAAAAGTACAATCTAGCTTTCTCGAAAAACAATGTTCGCAAGGGCTCTGATTGTTGTCGTTGTTGTTGATATTCTTGTTGGCGGTGCAATGTACCTTTGCGCGAGAGCACTGGTCACAAGACCTCGTCTTACGACCGCGTTTCCGACAAGGTAATGCGCGACCCTCTCTTTTAGGGCAGCGTAGTGCATGTCTGGTAGCACCGTCGGCGCGGGAAAATACCGTTTGGCAAAACGGACACTCCCGCCCACTACTAGGAGACTGTTTCGGCTTTCTGGTAGCTTCAGCTACTGCTACAGACGGGAGTTGGCACACCGCACAGAGCATATCAGTTCCTCAAGGTAGGTAGTCATTCGCCCCTAGGTTAAGCTCGACAGCCTGTCATCAATCCTACGTCTCTGGGTTAGTAAGAGAATTGCGATGTCGGCTGTTCATTGATCCAGAATCATGTTATGTTACATACCGGGAGTTGGGAAAACAAGGTGGAATGTGATCTTACACAAGCACAGGCACAGGCACAGGCACACAGGGCTTAGTTTGGCAGAGGTGTGAATTTCCCGAGGCCAGAAAATAGATTAGTCACTAACCCTAAGAGGGAAAGCATACATATGTGTGTAAGACGGAATCGACAGTGCATACGAGTACCTACATCGCGTCCAGAGAGTAGCCCTGTACAAGGTAGTATTGGATATAAGTGGCTCAGAGGTCATGTGTAAATATCCCGACGAAGTGTCTCCTTTATGTGTGATTATCCCGACATAGTGTCTCCTTAAAAGTGCCATATAAAATCTTTGACCAGAGAAGAGCACGTAATACCTTGAAATGATTTCCTCCAAGAGCTCTGATCCAGAGGATTTATCTGTATCTTTTAGAAGCCATTTAAAACATGTTTTGAAAAACTGCCAGAGAAAATGAAAGCAACACAGCTGGCAAGGTGTAAGCCCCCCTTCCCAATATCTAGACACCACCTTACCTTCCCGACTAATAAAGTACAGGCTACGAGCATACACTTCGGTCCTCGATAAGACATCGCCCGGCACGTCCTATAAACCTCCTCTCGAATCCACAACCAAGGTGGTTCACGCATGCTCCGAGCCATGGGCAACAACAGCAAAGGAAACCCCCGCATCATACGCCGTCCTTATCCCTCTCTACAGAATCCAAACCTACTAGTATAGCCGAATATGTCCTGTAAGTAGTAAACTCACACATCATACAGTATCACCCACGCAAACTAACCTTAACAAAGAACAAGCTTTGATCAAATCGTCTCCTGGGCACGAAACGGGTCCCTGTGGCCCCTAACCTTCGCCCTCGCCTGCTGCGGTATCGAGATGATGCACGTATCGATGCCGCGATACGACCAGGATCGACTAGGCATAATATTCCGGGCGTCGCCGCGTCAGGCCGACGTCATGATCGTCGCCGGAACCGTGACTAATAAGATGGCTCCCGCCGTCCGGCAATGCTACGATCAGATGCCGGAACCGAGATGGGTCATCAGCATGGGCACATGCGCCAACGGCGGCGGCTATTACCATTATAGCTATAGCGTCGTTCGCGGCGTCGACCGCATCTTGCCCGTGGATGTCTATGTGCCCGGTTGTCCACCGACTGCCGAGGCTTTGTTGTATGGGATCTTTCAACTGCAGAAGAAGATCAATAGGACAAAGACTACGAGGATGTGGTATAGGAAATGAAGGAAGTATATGTTTGGCTCGTTTTTTTGGCTTTATCAGCACGTAGACTTCTGTGCCCTGTTTAGAGAGCAACCCTGCCAGTAATAGGATAGATATCTGAGTTGTATGAGACCAAGACCACAACTGAGCAAAGTAGGTACCAAACCTTCATGTAGGCCAGGGTGCTTGGTAAAGCCCCTAGCCAAATATCTTACCCTGGACTAGTGGTTTAGCGTCACCACAGTTTGCCAAACGCTCACGATCAATTTGGTGAGTGTAAAGGCACTCCACCCCTTATCCAAAGGCATGAACGACGACGGAGATATAGTGCTTATAATGCAAGAATGATGTAGCTCCTCTGGGTTAGGTGAGATACTGTAGCAAATTCACAACAGTCTCCCCTACAGCGGGTCTAGCACCTCTCGACCTTGTGCCAAACACTCCATTCTTCCTAGACCGTAGGGGCATGTTGGCCATGGAGAAGCGGAACTTGTCGATGCGTTCCATCCTGTTTAGCACCATAGTCGTCATCCTCATTACAGTCTCTCTGTGGAACGTTTGCGTACGGTAGTCATAGCTACACAAGAGCGTCCTCTGCATTCCGCCTTCCTGGCCGCATATAAGCGCAGTCGTGGGTGGATGGACTGCTCTGATGAGTGAAGCAGTCATGGTGTACGTATCGACAATGGTGAAGATCCGGTCGGGATCAGTTTTCTCCGGGTTGGCATTGTCCAGTGGCCTGGTCGTGGGCTCAAGCGGTTTGATCTCGTTGTCGATCCATTTGGCGCTCCCCGCCTTTGACTTGAGCCGGTGGAGAGATTGCGTGGTGCTGCAGACACTCCACTGGAGCCGACCTTGAGCGAAGCCGAAGAGCTGAATCTCGAGCCACTCGAGGTCGGCTTGGCCCTCGATGCCCAGTAGCAGCGCTTCGGTCGCCAGAAATTTGCCGCTGTATAACGAGACCATGAGAGCAGGCAGGAGAGCAACGGCAAGGAAGACAACTAGGGAGAATATGACGGCAGCACTCACCACGAGGTAAAATGGACCCTCGGGTAAGCCAGAGACGCCTGTGCCCCACACCAGAGACAAAAGTGTGGTATATATGAAAAACCAGAGGGCCGACTGCAAGACTAACTCGGCGAGATCGCGCCAGGTGGTATCCAGCTTGGAGTAGCCCACTCTATTCAACTCCTTCCACTCAATCATGGCACCAAAAGCACCGTCCAGAACGACGCTCTCGTCCGATGCAATGGCTGCCACCTGTACGGTGGGTTCGATATCCCATAGTTTCGCCCCCCAAAAGTCCTCGAGTTTGTGCCAAGGCTCCCCGCGGCGTGCTGGGAGGGTGCAGATGAGCCGTTCCAGAAGCGAGTCGGAGTCGTTCAACAGCGACAGCTTTGCAAAAGCCTCGAAAAGGGACTCGTCCTTATCGGGTATGGGACGTCTTCGTACCATGGTCATCAGGGCGTAGACCGGGTCAGCCCTCATATATTCGCTTTTGTCCCGGCCGATCAGGCATTCGAGCCCAATTGTGAGAAGCTCTGTAAGAGTCAACTGCTGGCTGGCTTCGAAATGATCGACTAACTGTCGGACCAGAGTCGCGTCTCTGCCGAGGTATGCTCTTGCAGCCATGTTTCTTTTGGGGATGGTGTCGCTAACCTGCACACTCTTCGTCGCGTGGTAAATCTTCAGGTCATATCTTGTCGGGGCCAAAAGCATTTCCGGTAACGTCCACAGCCGTGACGACCAGCTCGGCAACAAGTTGTTCATCTCTTGCATAGGCCAATGCAGTGCTCGACTCTGCACCGTGTCCTGAAGCGCAATGACCATACATTTGGCACCCCGCGCGACGTCGCAGATCCTGTGGGGCTCCATCTTGCTCGATTCAGCGTCCGGCATGCAATAAACATCGATCCAGAATGCCTTGACCCCAGCATCACGAGCTGCTTGGATGCCAATTTTCCCAAGCCGTCGGCGGTCGGCATCGCATTGCGACTCCTGAAAACTCCGGGTCATGCGGTCTTCATCCGTCTCCGGAGCATCCCAGCTATTGATCTCTTGACGGGTGTATGTGCAGAACTGAGCTCGAGTGTAAGACACAAACACATATTCACTTTGTTCGCTGTCCGGATTCTTGGTATCCCACTCGAGTGAGTCTACCACGTCGAAATCGAACCCTGCCGCGTCGGCACTTTCACGTATTACGCAGAGCTTTCTGGGGCGAAGTCGGCGCCTCAACACTAGTACGCCATCCTGATCGCCGTCTTCCGGCAGTGTTTCCGGTATGAACCCCTGCTAAAAGTGAACCATAACCAGTCAGTGAGCACTTGGGCAACCAAACAATATCATAATTCTGAGTGATGCGTCTGTTCATGCTTACCAAATATCCTTCTACCTCTGTCCTATTCTTCGGCGTCTTTGAAAAGCAAAAGTACTTGTACCGGACCGCAGGATACTTCTCGTCGGAACAGGTTGACGACTCGAGAATTCCGAGCATCGCCTACGGAATAAAAGATACAAAGTTAGTGCATATCGAAACCTAGCAACCGCTGCCAAATATGGGCTCGCTGAACTTACAGTCAGGGCAAGTACCACGGCTGCGATAGGATATTTCCAGTAAATATCTGTCAGGTCCAGTCAGCAACACAAACTACCATATGATACTTGTGGCGCACATGCGAATGGGATTGTACGGCTTCCCTGAGGGTTCTAGCGACCCATCTAGGACAGCCTTCTCTCTCAGGTAATCTTGGTAAGTCCATGTGAGAATGTTGAAGCCCAACTCTCGGAGGAATTTCGATCCACGCTCGAAAGGAGAGGCCTGTCCTGCTTCGAGCCAGGTAGTGATGTCTTCAAATACTCTGCTACAGCCCGCAGCTCGTTGAACACTTAGGGGAACGAGTTTGCCGTCTTCGGGGTCAAGATAGTGGTCTATATCCTTATATTCATCTGGGACATTGGTGTATCGGTTGAGGCCGTCTTTATGGTCCTGCCTATTCCTATCCGTGATGTAGTGCTCGGGTGAGACCGAGTCGCTTTCCTCTGATAATTTTACCCTGTATTCTGCGGTGTGTGCTTCTTTTATTTGACCGGAGTCCGGTTGTCGGTCGAGAGACATTGGGGGGCTAATTTAGGCACGGGCTTCCAAGCAGTGGGTGTTGAATTGGATTTAGGGTGAGCATCTGTCATGTTTAATATCTGTTGTGACAAGGCAGCCGACAACCCAGACAACGAGCCCCCCGCCCCCAAAATGTGGTGATGAGAACTCCATTGTATATATTAGGCGTTCTAAGTCGCACGCATGTCTGCCTTCTCTCCCTGGCACAAAGCCACAAGGGCAGGGCAGGGTGGCAGGGTAATAAGGCAAATTTTCAGCTCCTCGCCGGTAGGTTTACATGTTGGGCGTTTGCTTATAAAGTCCTGAAGTTGGCAGATGATTTGGGGCTGTGTAGACGAGCTACTCGTACTCGTAGACGCATTAGAAAGTGGGCCAGCCCCACTAAAACTCGGCATGTGCATATGATATTTTGACATACAAGTAGGTAGTTAGACATATCCAAATTGAGATATTTAGTAGACTAGTTGCCATTTTGAAGTTTGTCTGTTTCGGGCTGCTCAGAACACCTTGGATTTGGATATCTTGCCCATGATCTCACTATTACCGTTCATTGCCTTGATCTCTGTATTAAGATCTTCATCGAAACGTTTCTTCTCATTGTTCCACCATAGTCGCCAACCCTGTTTATAGCTAGTGTTAGTGTTTTCATGGTGAGTATTGGACTCATTCTAGGGGTGTTTGATGCAATGCATGAGTCTCGTCGGGGGTGGGTAGTAGGAACATGTGATCAGCGATCTTTATGCAAAGATACGTCCAGAATGGGCATGAGAAACTCCAGATTCCAGAAACTTACTACTCCTACGATGATCGTGACTGGCACGGCCACTACCCAGTAGACCCAGAACAGTTTCGACACCACCATTCCGCCACCATCCCAGTCAAATAAGCCAGTACTGAAGACAGTGGCTATAAACGTGCCAGGCAGGAAAATCGTAGTCAAGAATGCCAGGGTCTTCATTGCAGCACTATCGCGGCTAGCAGCAGCGGCCATTTTCGCGTTGAGGCGGTTGTCAACCTGGGAGATGATGCTATAAAGCTACATTGTCCAAATTAGTTATCATGAGTTCTCCACGCCTTCAAAAAGGGGGGACTTACAACGTTCATGTCCGCCTGGCCAGTTTCTTTGATCCCACTGTTATGTCGCTTTATACTCTCTGCCAGCGAACTCAAGTACTGAATTTTCGCGTGCATTAATCTTTTCCATCTTGGACGGCTTTCCAGACTTTCTATCTTGACAAGAACCTCGCGCAGAAGAACAAGGCACGAGCACTGCCAGTCAGACACGCTGCAGAACCAGATAGCATCAAATGTCAAACTGCTCATTTCAACTGTGAGCTCGCTCAGACTGACCTTTGCCTCCTTCACCGGCAGCTCAGTAGCGATATTTAGTGCTTGGCGGCCAAAGAGACGGCCTGCGCGCACGGTGCCGAGTTGATGCTGCACGTCGGTAAGCCGATTTGCAAGAACTACTGTGCAGAAGTAATCTGCTCTGAGTAAGTGATGCTGCAGGAGGATTGTTGGAAGAAATAGGGGATGGGTCCATAAGTGACGAGCTGTTTTGACATGTTCGAATATCTCGGCGGCAGCTTGTTTGCTCCATAACCCATAATCACCACCAGTTTGTGTCACGCCTGTACCGTGGAGGATGCCTGTCGAAATGCTGGTAGCGAAGTCGTATGAAAAGGCAAGTCCGTAATTGCCTACTTGGAACTTTTGATGGGCCTTGATAATCATACTTAGACTTTTCGGGTTTCCCGTCTCTTCGTCAATGTCTAGGACGTGTGTAGACATGCCACCTTCATTGGAGACTGCAAGAAGTGTGTTCTCGGGCAAATTGAATCGCTTCTCGATGTCCAAGTATGTCTCCTTCCTGATATGAAAGCTAGGTGGTCGATAGAGTGCGCGTTCTAAAACCAGAAGCCGAATCCCACCTCGGCATGCATTGTTCAGGTTCGGACTCTTTAGGGGTACATACCCTCCGCTTTGGTTGACCCAATCCAGAATCCCATGGTCAACGAGAGGGCCGTAACGGCAAGGAGATGTCACATTATCCTATAAAATCGTGTCAGCTTCGATGGATCAGATAGAATATCGCAGAAAATAGTGGCGCCATTTACTGAGTAGCTTAATGCCTCGATGTATTCGGCCGACTCCCTACCCGTGAGATTCCATACTTGATTTTCAACTGTCAAAGTCAAGGGTAATTTTGCCTCCCCTTGGTGATCAAAGCGCGCGTAGGAAAGCATATTTTCGTGTAGAGAGAAGTCTCTACACGTATATTCTGTTGTTCTGCCATTCTTGACAAAGGTGGCCTCAGCTGAGGCTGAATTAGAGGGCTGTGCAAGTGTTTATTGCACTTTCATCTATTGGTGGGCAAACTTGTATATTGAAACGGAAACCTTGAAAGATGTAACGGTCGCCATGTGTACTGCGTCCTGTTACATGGCTAATTGACCAGGTGGTCAATTAAGGTCAATTGAGAGACCAAGCCATACATACATGTAAGCCGCGATTCCAAGTTACTGGATAACTTGGAGTCTTGTACTCTTTTGGAGACTATGGATAATTTGGGGTGGCTTATCAGATTGATTGTTACACATTATAAGGGAACAGAGTCGAGGTGGATTGAGCTTGTCTGCCTTTATTTGTTTCTTCCACTCGTACACGTAATAAAGTTCCTGAACCCCGCTTTTCTTTGTTTCCTCTAATGAAAGTTTCTCAACGCTATATCTAGCCTCGGTTATTGTTTATGTACTTGTGTCCTTTAAAGTTGTAAAGAGCCAGACTCCCTTTCCCTGCGCACCAGAAGGGCATTAAAAATGCTATCTTGGTTAAAGCCTGCAGAACATGTTTAAGGCCCCCAAAGTAGTGACACCGTCGGTACTTGTGAGTTTTTGCTCCAAATATTGTGCCAACCGTTTCAGAGCAGAAAAGCCTAACCTAGCCTAGACTAGAGGTAGGTGGATATATTGTCTTGGCACGGGTATTTCTGGATCTTACTGGGTACCTAGTATGGGGAAAAGCAAGTATGCGGACAGGGATAGGCTGTTGGTGATAACGTGATAACAAGTGGTTCGTTCTAGTATTCACGATCTTTCAAAGTCAATCTTCAACCTTTAACATGTCTTATGTGCACTTGATAGTATACCCCCAGAGGGACATGTTCTACCTTTTCAACCCCAACGAACAGGATTCCAGTGTCAAGTCTGGGCACATATCATACATGCGTCACTTTCTCCAGAATCAAATCCTAGAGGGTTTCGACTCCCTCTAGACTTGAAGTGATTTACTATTATCTGCTTAGAGAATGCAAAGTAGCCAGAGTGACAAACACTATCAAAGAACGGTCTGCGACCAGCCAGTTTGAATGGGCAGGATTATTGCGCTAGTAACCCCTGATATGCAAAAGGGAGTACATTAGTTTTCGTGAGTTATCTTAATGCTTACCTAGATATGTCTTGCTCCTACCCCTCATTTCGAGGTCCAAACTTTGAGTGCCATCTGGTCGCTTACACCACCTGTTTGACAGCAAAAGGGAGACCATCCAATAGGTAGTCTCCGGGTTACACTACCAGGCACGTACATTAATGATGGTCATCCATAGCAAAAACTCCAGGTAGGCTTTCCGAATTGTAAGATGCCCTGTTCTCATGTGCCTTTTCCAGGAGCGATAGCACATTTCTTTTTCTGACCCCCGCTGAGAATTTAGTTTGGACTTCTTCTTCCTTTGTCTCCTCAAGACAGAAATACAGCCGGCCACGAAACTCCGGAGCTGCTAGCAGCGGTGTGAACTCGAGTGTTTTATCATATGCAAAGGCCGGTTCCGTCACAGTGTACCTATGGAACGAGGTTGACAGTAGCATGCTGACGGCAGCTAATGTCTTTTTCCTTTTGTCTTGCTTTTATACATCCAAGGCATGTACGAGTATATGTCCTAGGCGTTGTGTTTAATAGCTTATTTATTATATTTCTAACCTACATGTACTTGCCTATATACGTGTACACTTACCTCACCTTACCTACTTGTACCTAGCTACCTTGGCCAAACCTGATCTGACCTCACCTGACCTACTTACAACCTTTTTGAATAGCTTTAGACTTGTCTATTTTCGGAAATGTAGTCGCTGGTCCTGATTCCTGACTCTTGGATCCTACTTGTAGAGGTCAATCACAAGCAGCACATACAATCTGGCTGAGGGGCACTTACCTAGTTTTGTATATGCTGCAAAGACTAGAAAGTGACGGCGGTATGTGATGAGTCACAAGGTTAGAAGAGGGGTTTAAAACAGCCAAGTCAGGTTAAGTAGATACTTACATAGGCAAGGAAGCTATGATAGAGATAAGTAAGTATGTACCTTTTTATCCAGTTTGTATATAAAGTACGAAAAGTTTAACAAGTTTTGCTTTTCTCACAAGTCTTGTTGCCTTGATAAGTCAAGTTGCCCTACGGATTTTCCCGGTATGGTACCCGGTCCAATCAACGTATGTCAGGAGACAAACAAGATCGAGATGTAGTGAGCCGATGTGCTTACGTCGCTCTCTTAAAGCTACCCCAGGTTAAGGTAGAAAGTCTTATAAAGAAGATGAAAGCCTTCTCTTCCGAGGTGGGGTTTCATGTTTTTGATCCAAGACTCCCCCTTTATTGTGTTCCTGACTACCTACCTAGTACCTACCTACCCAGCGATATCTCTTTAACATAGCCTTGTCTTTTCTCTTTTGTAAATATGCCGATTAAGACGGAACCTTTAGATGAACCTCCGTTCAGGGATTCTGGATTTGCAGAGCCAGAATCCCCAGACCATAAATCTCCACAACAAGAACTCGTCGCAGGTTCTGGTGTCCGGAGAAATCCGCTATCAGGACATGCATCCATCAAATCTGAATCCTCCGAATCCAAACCAGAGGAACTTCAGTCATCGGATTCTCAGTCCAACGAGTATGACTCCGATGATTCCGATCGCTGGGAGCCCCAGTACTACGATCCGGAACCTGAGAAGCCCTTGGTACCTATTTTAGCCCCGGTAAAGATGTTTTAAACATATCGTTACTGACAAGATGCCAACTAGCCAAAAACAGTGAGGTTGTCAAATGGTCGCTTGATGACATTAAACCCGCCCCCAGCAGAGCCACCTAGATGTAGACGCTGTCGGGAAACAACAACACTATATATAACTAGCCCGGACAACCCAAACGGGAACGCCAGACGGCCATACTATTGCTGTTCATGGTGTGACAAATTTTCGGTGTTTGCTGACTACCGTGGCAACTGGGTGACAAATCCCAGATGTGATTGCTGGCAGTCAAGCAAGCGCCAGGTCACAGGGATATATAACGACCATGGGAATAAGGTGCCTGGCATGGTACATTTTGTCTGCCGACTGGGGAAGTGCGGGTTCAATGAGAGGAAGAGGCGGATTGTTTATCAACAGGACGAATATCCGTCTTTAATAGAGGACTTTATAATCTGATGCAATCTACTTGGGAACCTTTTGGGTAGAAATGTTGGATGACTTGATTTCTAAAGGTATACTGAGAGATCCAATAGAAGAAGACAGGGCACAACACTTTTACAGTGCTGTGAACTAATGTCTACATTTCCTGGTCTCTTGTTTGGCTTTGTTGTATTTAGGGCTAGTCTATCATGATAGGATGTATATATCGTTGTGAACTAATAGAATGCTTTTTCTGCAACAAAATGCAAACTATCTGGTGTAGTTGTCAACCCCCCATACCACAGCAGTTCCTCTGCTTCCATCATGTTGTTTTAACAGGTTACAGCTCGTTGTCTGTCTTCCACCTGGACTGAATATGCTTATTCATATTTGTGCTAGCCTTAAAGAAACTCTGTGTTCCGATACCAAGGTTGTGCATGCATCTGAGTAGTTATATGTCTATTGATAACTAACTTGATGATATGTCCAGATGCTGTTCATGTAATATTCACAATCTTAAATAGCATGTAGTTATGACTGAGCTTCTTGCTGTCTACCTTTTTGATACTGCCAGTCCTTGAAAGATTCTTTACAACTTCTATGGTCTTACTGCATTGGTTGTGACATGGCACCATTACTCTAACTTCGTCCCATATCTTCAATATTATCTTAACACAGTTTCATCAGAGACTTTATGTTGAATAGGTGTTAAGTCAAGATCCTCCAACAGGCAAATAACAATGGGTGATGTATAATAAGGCAGTAATATAAGGGGAACTTACCACAGAGTCCTACACCAAGGTCTGCATTTTGCCATCTGCGCTACTTGTACCTACATGTACATACAGAACGCCTCTACCCAGATTCACATCCTACAATGCACTTCTCACAATAGAAATACGCTAGTGAACAATAGAACTCTGCAACTTCCCAGTGTTCAATGGTATGTACAATGGTGATACTCGCTCTAGCGTCTTTTGGATGCGAGGCGCGGCCCCTTATTGGCCATACCCTCACCCATTGAGAGAGGTACGTACCGAGGACATGTCCATAAAGAATGGCCATAGAAGTCGCCGTGACAGCCTGTAGAGCCTCATTATCAAGGTAGGCACGTACATACCTACATATAGTGGGCAGTCGATAAAATTTTTCAAAGGCGGTGTATATGGCAGTTCTGCCATTGTGATTTGGTGTATATAAAGGCCACACCTTTCCCAGAACTTCCCAATCCCATTTCTCCTCCTCCTTCTTCTTCTTCTTCTTTTTCCCAGACCTCGTCTCTCTTTCATCCTGTGCTCTCTACCTCTTTGTATCTCCCAACATATCTCTCTTTCCCTTCTTCTACCTTCTCCTCCTTCTCTCCTCTCTGTACCATCTCGTATATCCCGAGACTGGGCAGCCTTGTTTCGCCTCAACTGGGATGCGTCCGTATCCCAACGACGCATCTTTCTTTCTTTCCTTTTTCTCGAAATGACCGTGACGCTGGCGAATGTCAGCTCTCACGCGATCGAGAAAAACTCATGAAAAACCACATGAGTTGGAGAAGGATGCGGATGAGTGTCTGGCTGCTTGCCGACCTCATCTGCCATCTTTTGAGGGTGTGTTGAAGTTCTGACATTCCAACCTATGTCAGTTCTGGGGAAGGCCAGCAATCTGTCACTACAGTGGCTGGGTGGTCTGTGGTCTCTACCAGGTAAATATATTCCTTCTCATTTCGTTGTCTATTGAACTTGGGTTTTTTTATTATTTCATCCCATGGTTGCTCATGGGTTCACCTCCATCTGGCAATACCATATGCGGCTTCGTTTTTCTGTGTGGAATTGTTGCTCGATATGATTTCCAATTGCTGTAATTTTATCTGATGCAGCTGTCACTAACAGCGACAAAGATCACGGCTGAGGACGGCGAAGAGGACGAAGAGGACGATGGGGGTCTTGTTTCCGTGGTAAGTTGTTTTGTGAATTCTTTCTCTTTTTCTTTCGCATCCCAGTCCCGTGTCATCCTGCTATATGCACTGCTTTTCTTTCCAAAGTTCCTCAGGAATCCTTTATGTGCAGCTCAATACCAGTTGTTGCTTCCATCTTTGGATCTCTTCATTCCTACATAGCCCTCATCGCCGACATGGCCAATTTATCCCTTTCCGGTATCCGCGATCATCTAACAATTTCAACGTCAGGTCCTGTCTCTGCCTAGTCATCGGAAATTGCAATGCAAAGTTCAAATTGCAAGATTCCGCCGTCTCCCCAACCTGGATGCAAATCTCCAGTGCTTGGTTCCGCTTCACTTTCCTCGGTTTCATCGACAAGGATAGCTGGCTTCTTTGACCATATCACTTGTGTAAGTCCCTATATCTCCCTACTCTCCCTTGTTTTGATACCCTGCGGTAAACTGACCACTATCTAGGGTCGTGTGGTTCGGAGATGATTATCGATAGGCCGATACACATCCAACAACCACCTTCATCACGGCAGGTCCAACAGCCGGCCCTGCCCAGATTGCCCCAGCCCAATCTCCCGCCTCTACTGATAGTAGTTGGTATTCCGACGTTTTCTTATACATATCTCTACCAGCATGTCGCTGCTGCTCCCCTCACACGACCACGCCCCCCCAAAAACTCCCGCACCGATTCAACATGGCAACCGACAGCGAGAGGTTTCGAACCACACTAGCTTCAGCCCCTACATCGACAACTAGAAAAGGAGGATACACATTCTTGAGATGCTATGGCCACTTGCCTTTGCAATTCCCAAACATCTTCCTTGTCGGGATCGTCTGAGAACCTGCTTGGTTCACGACATACCTGGCACCTTTTGTTAGTCCCCTGCCTCGTCATGGCCGACCTGTAAACGATTTGAATACATGGTCCTGTCTATGTACTTTCCTACCCCCATCACTCTGCTTACTGGTAGAGGTAAGTACCAATCTGACATCTACCTATTTACCTACTTTAGCTAACGATTCTTCCAGTGAGGAAAGAACATCCGGTCAAGCAACATGTTCATTGGAAAGGGTGCTTGTTTTCAGCATTGCACCGCAAATAAACTTCCAATGAACTTCAGAGTTGTCAGACGCCTCCCGTCTGGCCGGCGACCTGGGTCATGCTACCAGTCAACAATGGTTAGCAGAAGGGTCATGATGATTCTGGTGATGGCGGCGTATGCTACCAACGCTCGAGCCTCTCGCTTTATTGCTAGAACACCTCTCTGGAGCGCTTGCCGATGCCTCGGCCCATCACAGATTATACCCGCATCCGCCCTCCCGGGACGACCTGCGGACGGCAGCCCGGGCCTTGGACCCATGAAGAAGCTACATACCGGACTGTTTCTGCCGCTATCAACACCGATAGATGGGTCCCTCGAATAGCCAGAAGCACTACAAACAACATTGTTGTGCTTGAACGACATTTCCTCCCTTTGGCGAAGGCAAAGGCATGATCCTGCCTTTTTGTCCTGCCTCCTCTACACCATGGAAGCGGAACGCGATATGATGATGGTGGTATTACTATCGTGGGCGTAGGGATTAACCGCCCCTCCCCTCCTACATATCATCATTTTCTTGCTAGTTTGGGCGTTGCACCATTTGCTCTATACCAAGAACAGTCTTGGACAATAAGCTAGAGAGTGCCTTGTCTCTCTTCTTGCTAAATGTCTTGTTTTCGTTGTCTGTTTGTCTGTCTGTCTGTTTGACAAATGCAAAAGAGTGGCTCTCCCAGAGTTCCTGGGAAAAAGAGCATCCTCTAGCGCATTCCTTGATTCTGCTTTGTCAGACAAAAACATTGCAATCCAAGGAAATCACCCGACCTGAATACGGTACTACTCCCTTACATAGAACCAGTAAGGGAGGCCATTCGGATCCTCTAGAGACAAGCGACCCTTGTTGATCTTTATCTTGTTTAAACCCAAACTTGATAATCAACAGCGTAAGGAGCGGGATGAGGCGGGCGGCGGGCGGCGGGCTCAAGTTTGAAGTGCCTGATAGAAAAGAGGCTCTTCAAGGACTTGACAACCCCAATGCTAGGTTCAGAGACCCTGCGGGCGAGGAGGAGGATATTGTGGCAGAGCCCTCCAACGACCACGCCACCCAGCAACAGCCCATGGTGAGCAACAACGATACGCCAGATCAAATCTCATTGATCCGGCCTTGATGGTTCCTGACGACGTCCGCTATGAGGCCTTGGCGCCCGAAGGTTTGGGCAACTTTGGGGACCAACAGCAGCCGGAGCCCATGGCTTATCCAGAAGCTACCTTCGACCTTGGCGCCCGAAGATTTGGGCAACATTTTGGGCCAAGTCGATAAACCTGACATGGCACTTCCCCATCCACAGAATCCCCCCTACTAGCAGCAACAGCAGTAGCCGGAACCCGTGGCTTATCCGGGAGATATAATCGACTTTAGCAATGATGAAGACCCGGTTAATCCGATTCATCGTACTCCTAGTAAAGAGGAGCAGACAACTGCAATAGTGCGTCGGTTTCGTCGAGGATTTTCATCTTCAGTGCAAGGCGGGGGGGGGCACAAATTGATGATCAGCTCGATTGATTGTCGGTGGTGTTCCCCGAGGAGGATGGATGGAAATTCTCGACGAGATCGACGCACTACTGCAGTGTCTGCTCCTTTGATGGAACTGAAAAGGGATGATGGTTGGTTGGTTAGTTGTCTTGTTCTTTTCTTTTCACCAGTGCATACCTGCTTGGTTTTGCCTGCGTGGAAAATAAAGGCAAAGGAAAGAAGGTGGAAGAAGAACAACATGCCAACAAATGTTGTTGTACCGGATCGATGATAAAGGAACCCTTTCCCCTGCTCAGACCTGCTTGGTCTGTCTATGTAGAAAGGATAGGGAAGAAACAAGAGTTGGACGAGGACGCGAGAGAAATATATGTTGTTGTATTAGGTTGCGGAAGAAGACGGAGAAGGGGTTCGATGGGGAGGAACGCCCTTTCCCCAGTGCAGACCTGCTTGGTTTGCCTGTGTGGAAAAGGTTCTTCCTTTAATTGAGAGAAGAAGGAGGAGAAGATGGTGCCGGAAGGGACTATGTCATTACGTCCGTTCCCCTACCTCTTATTGGGGGCTGGGATTCGGTGCCTCAACGTTGCATCCGTTTCCCTACCTCACTTGGGGGTGGGCCCTGGTGCTCGATGAGGAACCCTTTCTCCAGTGCAAACCTGCTTGGTTTGCCTGTGTAGAAAGGGTTCTGAGAGTCTCTGGACAAGCCGATGATGTTGCAAGACAACCAAACGCATCATCATTGCATGTGTTTCCCTACCTCTTACGGGGGGTGGGGTCTGGGTCCTGGTGCTCGATGAGGAACCCTTTCTCCAGTGCAGACCTGCTTGGTTTGCCTGTGTAGAAAGGGTTCTGAGAGACAAAGGATCATGTTGCGAGATACTGCATCATGGTATCCGTTTCCCTACCTCTTACGGGGGGTGGGGCCCGGGGCCCGGGACTGCAAAGCTGATGTTGTTGAGCTTATATCGTGGCTTGTCTTGCAGAGGAGGAGGAGGAGGAGGTTGCTGGATGTCACACCAGCATTTGAATCCGTTTCCCTACCTCTAGTGGGGGGTGGGGTGATGTTTTGGGGCGATCAGCTTGATCGTCGGTGGCTTGTTCGAGAATATGGACGGGTTCGGGATATAGCGCCCGAAAAAAAGGGGTCGCTGGAGAAACCCTTTCCCCAGCGTAGACCTGCTTGGTCTTCCTGCGTGGAAAGGGTACCTAGGGAGTGAGTGGTGGAGGATATGAAGGAGACGCCCAACATGCAACAATGTTGATGCTGGACCCTGTTCCTCCGGGATATAGCAGTACCCCGGGGCCCGGCCATACCGAAAGGTCCTCGACTATCTCATCACGTGTCGGTCAGACGGAAACCAGTCCAACAATTCGCCGTGGAGGGACGTTCGCGACGCTCGAGACGAAACACTCGAGTTTAACAACGACAAGAAGCGATGCCGGCATTGCATCCGTTACCCTACCTCCACTGGGAGCCCTTTGGAGATGAATTTCGACCGTCGGGTGGTCTCCAAGGAAATGGCCGAGACCTAGCGCCCGGAAAAGTGTTGCTGTCGAGGATGATCCTGGCTTCCTCTGTCCTTTTCCCCAGTGCAAACCTGTTTGGTTAGCCTGCGCGGAAAGGGATTGGAAGTTAGGAATTGGATCGGCTGTTCCTGTTGGGTCTTGGGAATTGAGACTGGACAGCTTGAATCTGTCGGGTCTTGAGAATTGGGACTGGACAGCTTGAATCTGTCGGGGCTTGGGAATTGGGACTGGACAGCTTGATCCGGTCGGGGCTTGGGAATTGGGACTGGACAGCTTGATCCTGTGGGGTGTTCCTAGGGTATTGCTCTGCCTGGTATGGAGAGAGAGATGGATCTGGTGGTTTGAGGTGTAGTCTAGGTTGTGTCTGGCAAATGGAAGAAAGCAGTTTGGTGGTTAGGTGATGTAGCTACCTTGGTTACCTCTTGAAGTTGAAGTTGAAGTTGAAGTTGATCGAACCGCATCAATACATTCAAATTTTAATCCAATATGTGACTTTCCACAAACATATTTATTCCATCCCATCACTCCCCCCTAATAATCCCCGCCGCCTTCTCAGCAACAGCATAAACAACGGTAATGATATTCCCCCTTGGAATAACCGGAAAAACACTCGCATCCACCACCCTCAAGTTCTCCGCCCCATAAACCCTCAACTGCGTATCCACCACCCCCCCTTTTCCCCTCGGCAACATAACCGCCGTCCCACACCCATGAAAGGCCCCATGCGCCGTATCAACCAAATACTTCTTCGCACCCTCCAACCCTTCCTCGCTAACCAGAAAGGCATCTTCATGATTCCTTCTTCCATCCGGTTTCAGAAACTTCGCAATAGCCGGCGCAGTCCGCAATTTCTCATCTAGCGCTTTGACATGTCTTGCCATGATCTCTAGATCTGCCGGATGCGAGAAATACCTCGGGTCTATCTCGGGCGGAACACCCGGGTCTGCGGAGCGGATATGTGTCCATCCTCGCGAAAAGGTCTGCGATTGCAGACATCCCAGACTGATGAAATTCCCCGGAAGCAGCGTTTCCTTTGCCAAGTTCCTGACGCCGCCGTGCCATTTCGTTTGGCAGAGGAACATTAACCAGGAGCCTGACGAGGAATCTTCGTTTTCGAGAATCGAGCGGATCGTACGGTAGTATTCCTCCTCATCCGGGTCCAGTGGGCCCGGGAGAGCGTCTAGATCCAAGGGATAGGGGGTGGACATGTAGGCGTGCGATTGCATCCCGCCGATTGTATACGGGCCGGAGAGATTCTCTTCGTACAGTTTCTGTGCGGAAGCGAGGGAGGAGGCTTCGCCTCGGAGGAGGGAATCGATTGTTTCTACGCCGGGGGCTACTTCGTAGCTCATGCCTGTCATCAGGTGGTCTTGCAGGTTCTCGCCTACGCCTGGGAGATGGACGCGGACGGGGATGTCGTGGTGTGAGAGGATGGATTTGTTTCCGATGCCGGAAAGTTCGAGGAGTTTGGGCGTGTTGTAGACGCCGGCTGAGAGGATGATTTCCCTCTTGGCGAGGAAGGATGATTCTTCGGTTTTGTCTTTGTCCTTGATTAGGACTCGTACTCCCGTGGCTCTGATGGGGTGGGATGTGGTGTCGTCGAATGTGATTGCCTGCACTGTTGCGTTGGTGATGACTTTTACATTTGGTCTTTTCCTAGCAGGAATCCCGTACGCGGTATCGGAGTAGCTCCTTGTCTTTGTCTCTGGGTCAACTGATGCAGTGTTGCTGTAACCACCGATGGAAGTTCCGGTGAACGGATCTGCATAGGAGGAAGTAAGTAAGTAATGTAAGTTTTGTTTTTACACATATCACGAAACTATTCCAATACACAACGCCGCCTAGCCTCCCCCCTTTCTTGTCCTCTCCCTTGTAGTTTCATAACGATGATTTACTTACCAGCATTCGTACTCTTATTCATCCCCCGAAAAGCGTCAATCCACGCTTTATTCAGCTGATTATCCACCGTCCCAGGAAACGAAACCTTAATCGGTCCCTCGGTACCCCTACACTCCTCATCAATCCAATCAATCCCCAAATGCTCCAACGTATCCCTATCCTCTGGCGGGAAAAGACTAAACGACTTCTTCAACCAGGGAAACAACCCGTCCCAATCCCACCCCGGATTCCCCAATTCCGCCCAGGCATCGATTTCCGCACGTCCCGGCGCGACAAACACCTGCCCATTAATTGCCGAAGTCCCACCCAGTCCCTTTCCTTGTGGTTGTCGAGTAGGTCTGTTGTTGCTCAGACCCGGTTGCGGATTTGAATGGAACTGCCAGTCAGTGTCCGGATCGCCTATGAGGGATTGCCAAAGGGCAGGGATCTGGACGCGTGGATCCGAGGATAGATCGTTCCCCGCTTCGAGGACGAGGACTTGGATGTCTGGGTTTTCGGATAGTCGGTTGGCGAGGACGAGACCGGCTGTGCCGCCTCCGATTATGATGTAGTCGGCTGATTGGGTCATAGTTTATGTCCTTGTTCATCAAAGGATGGGAAAACGGAGTAAGTATTTCATAAGGTGGTGAAGCGTGAATTTTATCTACGGAAAGTGAACCACGTAATAGGAGAGAAGCTGATGGATGTAACGTCGAGTGGGTCAATGCATCTATCTATTTTACCTTGAGGGTATTTTCAGATTGATAGATGGTATAATAAGACCAAAACCTCACGTATAAGTACCTACCAGTATCCCCCTCATCATCAAGTTAAGAACTCCCATCATGATCCACTACCTACCTAAGTACCATCTTATGTACGAGTATAAGGCGATAAGGGATCTATCGATCAAATCCATGGCTGATACCATTCAATCCCAGAAACAACTCACAGGGTCGTAGCGAAGCGGGATGTAGTGCATGATGGTAAAGATGAGGGGCAAACAGTCTCCGAGAACCACCCCTGACCGCATATCCTGTTTGGGACATTGGAGGAGCCTTTGGATTCCACGTACAGGTAACAAGCAAGCTGCATAAGATATTCCATCTCGGATGCCGACTAACAACCAGGATGACATTGACACTTGACCACTTTTGTTTGTAATCAAAATGCAACGTCCAAAGTTTACAAAACCAACATATGGCGGAAATTATTCTAAATGTCCCTCTATATCCCGTCCTGTAAAATACGTGGGGTCCAATGCTTACAAAGGAGAAATTGTACGTTAAAAAAAGAACAGAGGAGGAAAAGGAGGGTGGGCCTTGCAGAGTATAGGTACTGTATCTTTTATAATATTTCCTATTAATATCAGTTCTGTGCTGACAGGTCTTGTTTCGTGGTGAACCGTGAAGTCCGTACTCAACATTCCGAGAAAGCCATCTTTTTGCTCTATAAAGTTACCTGAATTATCACATTCCCTCTGATCGACGGGCATTGCATTGCATTGCATTATGGCTACTCAAACCACCAGGATCCTCCAACTATCTTCCCTCATCGCGCAAAATACAGAGTTAATCAACGCTTATCTAGACCAAAATGGCCTTTCCACACCATCATTCGACGCAGAAGCCTCTCGACTATTTCCCTTTCCAATCCCCACTGACAGCTCCTCCTCCTCACATATCAACACCGCAAGAACCGAAGTAATAGAAGCCTGTTCCGAACTAAAAGACCTACTCACGGGTCCCAGAGATCTCGTCCGCTTCCAATGGACAGCCCACGTCAGCGTCAAGGCCATCCTGCGCTTCAAGCTGGACCAATCCTTCGCCGTAGGGGAATCTACCTCCTTCGAAGCAATGTCTGCATTTTCCGGCCTCGACGTAAAAACCGTTCGGCGGATCGTCCGACACGCCATCATCAACCATCGATTCTTCAAAGAGGACGTCCCGGGAACGATAACACACTCGGCCCTAACAGCCGTGCTAGCTAATGACGAGATGGCGAGGAATTCCCTGGTTGTGGAGCTCGATGAGTTTTGGCCGGCAGGTGTCAAAATGGCCGACGCGATGGAGAAATGGCCGAATTCGGAAGAGAATAACCAGACGGGATTTTCTTTAGCAAATAACAACAGTAACGGCAATAAGGGCATGTTTGACATCTTTGCCGAGAACCCGGAACGCGGAGAGAGATTTGGTCGGTACTTTTCCAATCCCAACCCCAACGAACCGATGCCGGCGGACGGGATAGTAGATAGTTACGACTGGGACGAGAAGCGGACCATGGTCGACGTGGGCGGGTCTCACGGTAGTGTTGCCATTAGCATTGCAGAGAGGTTTCCGCATATGACTTGCTTCGTGCAGGATTTGCCCGATACGGTGGCGGAAGGGGCTTCTCGTCTCCCTGCTCATCTTCAGGGGAGAGTGAAGTTTATGGCGCAGTACGTTTGTTGATTTCCGACCCCCCCCCCCCCTTGGATTTTCTTTTTTTTCGCCCGCCCCTTTATCCCGAATTACTTCCTAAACTAAAGGTGATACCTATCTATGCATATGGTTTTAGCGATTTCTTCACTCCGCAAACTCAAGTTGCAGACGTCTATTACTTCAAGTCAATCTTCCATAACTGGGCAGACAAGTATTGTATCGAGATCTTGCGGAACCTTATACCATCATTACGGCCAGGCGCGAGAATAATCATCCATGAACGGATTCTTCCCGGTCTGGAGAATCTGACTACTGCGGATGCCAAAAGGGCCATGTAAGCAAGCTTTTTCGTCATTTGATCATTGTTCGTTTTTTTTTTATGTGCTGAAATAATCCCCACAGAAATCTTGACGTCGGAATGCAACAGCTGCTTAACGCGCAACAGCGAGAGATGGAAGAATGACCCGAGTTATTCCGAAAGGCAGACTCCAACTTTCGCTATCTGGGAGCTCGGCGTCCCGAGGGTGCGATTCGTTGGATTATCGAGGCGGAATGGCAGGTGTAGGCGCTTGATGAATGATATTTAACTGATATTAGGTACCCTAGTCTCACGATGTCATTGTCACGGTTTGGAACTGCAAAAGCAAACCCGCAACACACAACTACTACTGAGTCGTGGCCAAAGAAGAAGGTAGTCAGGTAGTATGTAGTAGGTAGCGAGCCGCCACCTTGGACGACAACGTGGGCCGTGTTTCTCATTATGATATTAAAGTTAGGAATATGTACATACATACTTATATATAGCCGATAACCAACGCTGATGCGTAAAATTCACCACCGTCTTTTTCCTCGCTTATGTTAAACGTCGTCCTCGTAACAGACTTTTTGGTAGATGGCCGGGGTCCGAAAAAAACAGGCCGAATTCGCATATACTCCGTGCCGTAAACCATTATGCAAAAAATTGGGTATCCCAAGATCAGTGCAAGATCAACTCAAGGGTGGTTGGTTACCTCTGAAAGTCAAGAGGTTTTGCCTTCATAATACGCTGACAGTAGCCGCATAACACCCAGCGCGGAGAAGTAAGGGAGGTTTATCCACCGACAAGCTGCCCACGTGGGCGACATTGCGAAGGACTGGGCCATCCTTGCATAGGTATATCAAGTACCCACAGGAAACTTATAGCCAGGCCACAGCACAGTATTCTCGTCTCTGTTTGCAAGACCTCTTCAAAAACCATAGGGCAAAACCCAGTCTTTCCCTTGGCATTGAGAGTCGAGTCGCTCGATGAAGGGATCAATACGATCCAACATCCATCCCGATTTCACTTGTTCGGCAGCCGACACTCTACGACCTAATCTCAACGCAGTAGATGTTTTGCATGCGTAGCCAGACACGGAGAATTGCATGCAAGCGGGATCCTTTTCGCAAGTCTCGCGACAGGCTTTGAACGTGCTCACGGTAGGTTGTTCCTTATCCGAGTGGTTGTCCCATTCTGCCCGTTCGGCTGCTAATCGAGGCATGATATAGTTGAAGAAGACATCTCTATGTCTTATGAATGTGGTATTCTACATTGGGAAAGAGCAGAGTCAGTATTGGGACTAGAGTCATTCGAACAAGTGAACAGGTGAACAGGACTGACCGTTTGATACCATTTCTGCTCAAAGTTGTAGAATGCAGGATACTCTGTAGGTGGGAGATGGTGGTAAGTCGCGACATTGTAACACCACGGGTGCTTATCGGGACCACCAAACGGAGATTCGAAATCGGTATCAGCCGGCTCTTCGCTCGAAAGCGTCGGGAACGACCACGACAGAGGCACTCCAACATCCGTTAGCGCTTTACCAAGGACGCAGTCGCCAGCCCAGTGATGGGCGGTGTAGTCGTCGTAGAACTTGAGGTTGGCGTTGCGATGCTCGACCACCTTCTGCAGAGCCGGTTGGGAGATGGCGAAACCAGCCCCGCCATAAGCAAACACGACGTCGCCGATCTGCATCTGTTGGCCCAGGTACCAAGGCTTCGAGGGGTCGAAGTGGTCGAGCCAGGCGATCAACGACTTCCAGAGGACATAGGTATCCGACTCGATGAATATGTACCACTTGGCCTGCGGCCGCGCTTTCAGAGCCTTCTCAGCTAGGGGGAGGAACTTCCATTTATCCAGTCGCCAGCCGGGACTATCGCGTCCACTATTGGTATTCTTCGCCGCCGTCCATCTCGATATCTCCTCTTCTGAAAAGGCACCTCTGCCCTTGCCCTTGAGCCTGTTGTAGTATTCGAAATCTGGGTGCGATGCTATGATTTCCGGGTTCACCTCGTCTAGCACGTCGTGGACTTTGTGTCCTCCGATGACCTCTTCGAAATCCGAGTAGATCTCGTAATGCGGTACACAGCGCAAGGTGGTTGTGTAATGTACGGGTAGCTTTTTAGGGGCTTCGGTCGTACCGGTTCGGAGTGACACGAAGTAATCGTCGAGGCCGTCGAGACCAGCACAGGTGTGGTAACTTTGACTCGCATAGGCACCGTCAAAAGTCGAAGGCTCTCGGGATCGGATGCTGAACAATTGGCATATGACGAGGAATATCAGGATCACGATAAAAGTTCGGCTCGGCGATCGGGTCAACTTGGACAATAATGGCGCCATCGTACCGAGGAATAATATATCCAAAAAATTCCAAAACTGGCCGACATGAAGCAAATAAAAAAGGGTATGTCTGATAAGCGCAAGTGGATAGGGGTATAATGTGAAGACGGAGATGAAAATGAGATGATACAAGGCGACTCAGACACAGCAATGACCCGAATCCAGGCGAGAACTGACAACGAAGCTACGAGAGTGGTCGCAGGTAAGACGGCAGTACGTTATCGCATGGGCTAGCCATGTCATACGAACGTATGATGAAGAATATACAGCAGTAACATCGAATTCCAATTCCAATTCCAATTCCCATTTCTCACCATGTCAAAAAAGAAGGTGAAGAAACCCTTCAGCTCGTCATTTTAGCTCGTCCTAGCTCGTCCGCTAAGGGGAGGGGGTCGTTTCCCCGTTCGGACTGTGGACCGCGACTCATTTTGGTCTCGTTCAAAAATCCTTTTCCCCAAGGCCCCGGCGCTGGGGATGATAGGCTGAGGATTCGTCGAACTAGGACCTTTCGATTAAAGGGCCAATTGGACGCTGTCTGAGACGCCACGGGCGCGGGAAGAAAGATCCACCTGCTAGTGGAAGCCAAGAGTCTTCGATTCCCTAGTTTGTGTTTATGTAACCTATAATTACTCGTAGAAACCGAAACTTCACAGAAGAAATCTCCACCACAAATATAAATAGTTACGGCCAAGGTTAGCTGTTCACGATGCCTGTAGAATTTCATACGCCGGGCCCGTTGTCTATGTGAGTACCATATCAAAGCTATGTTTTAGAGCCGCGACAGATTTCTCACTACCCCAAAACGGTACAGTCTCCCCCTTCCTTACATGGGTTCACTATTCCTTCGGTGTCATGATGGTAGAGGACAAGACATATAAAGATCAGGTAAGGGACTAGATAGTCACCCATTGCCGACATACCTGGTTGCGTCTGGTTTTCTAGCTTTCTTTTCACCTAACATTCGCCCTTACTTGTGCCTGTAATGTCTTCCTTTCCCGTCAGCCCTACTCTTGTTGCACTTTTCCTCGTTCTGGTGACTGTGACATGCCTATATGGCGCTCGCAAGGTGGGCAGTCATGACCGTCGTGAACCGCCTCTTGCTCCCCAGTCAATTCCCATAATAGGCCACATCATTGGCATGTCACGTCGTAACTTTAATTACCATGTCGATCTCAGGTATGGGCTCACCTTTCCTCCTCTAGATAATCAGCACTAACCCCTCCCCTCTTAAAGCAAGAAAGTAAAAGGTCCTATATTCACTCTGGCTCTTCCCGGCCAGAAGATGTACGTCGTGACCAAGCCGGAGCTGGTTCAAGCCGTGCAAAAGCAATACAAGGTTCTTGCGTTTCCCCCCATCGAAGCCAAATTTGCATCGATAGTTTGTGGTGCCAGCCCAGAGGTACAGGCTATAATGGCCGAGAATGTCAACGGCGACGACGGCGATTTTGGGCTCTCGATGGAGACATACGAAGGAATGCGATTTGCTCTAAGACCAGGCTCAGACCTAGACGATATGAATCGGTCCATGATTCAGGAAGTCGCCAAGTCGCTTGATCAGCTACAGCCTCCCAAGGGAGAATCAACTACTGTAGATATGTACCGTTGGCTACGGGATGTCATCACAACGGCTACCACTAGATCAGTATACGGTCCCATGAACCCATACGACGACCCCGACATCGTCGATGCCTTTTGGGAATTCGAAAGTGGCCTCATGTCCATACTCATCGGTGCCCTCCCCTCATTAATCGCTCGTAAACCAGTAGCAGCTCGGACAAAAGTCGCCAAGGCATTTGAGAAATACTACAAAGCAGGAGGCCTAAACCAGGCATCGATCCTTGCAAAGAAACGGTACCAGGTCGAGGTCAGCAACAATGTCCCCCTAGAAGATATCGCGCGCTTCGAAGTCGGCAATTCATTAGCTATACTTTCCAACACGGCCCCCGCGGCGTTCTGGACTCTTCTCTTCCTTCACTCCCACCCGGGGCTAATAGACGACATCCGGAAAGAAATCGACGCTTGTACGAAGAAGTCGACGACGACGACAAATGCCAACGCCAACGCCAACACCCTAACCCTAGATATCACAAGTCTGAAAGAGAACTGTCCACTCTTCCTCTCCTCCTACCAAGAAGTCCTCCGTCATCGTTCTACAGGGACATCGGTCCGCGAGGTCATGGAAGACACTTATCTCGACCAATGGCTTCTTAAAAAGGGCGCCATGGTCCAGATGCCAAGTCGCGTCATTCACGAAGATGGGGGTCTATGGGGAGCCGATGTAAACGAGTATAACCCGCGCAGATTCCTTCCCGAGGAAAAAAAGAAGAAAAACGGGCCGCGAGATTCGTGTTTCCGCGCTTTCGGAGGTGGTAAAACGCTCTGTCCGGGCAGACACTTTGCTACCAATGAGATTCTGGCCCTTGTCGCCACTTTCATTGCGAGGTTCGATATGGTGCCTAAAGATGGAGGAAAGTGGAGGATCCCGACTGCGATGAATACTAATGTAGCGGCTGTCGTGATGCAGCCCGATGACGATGTCAAGGTTGAAATCAAGACAAGGCCTGGTTTTGATGGGGTTAGGTGGGTTGTTAATCTTCGAGAGTCGGATAGTATTTTCGCTATGGTGACTGAGGATAGTGGTGAGACTGTCTGATTTTTTTTGGCTTTTTCTCTTTACCTGTAGGTATATTCTGTTCCGTTAGCGTTTCTGGGATAGAACCATACCAGAGTTGTACATGTAAATGTCGATTGGTTGTCACGGTCGACAATCCTTTTATTTACCTGCAAATTCTTCTAGATCCTTGAGTCAGGGTGTACCAAGTCTCGACATTTGTTGTGGTCAACAGTCTCATATCTCAGCATTGATGTGGTATACATTTTCAAGTTATTTAATAATTTATTTTTGAATCTGATATGAAGTACATATGTACTTGCGCTTGTATAAGGAACGTAGACAAAACATGATGGCTCACACGGCCACACCGCGTCTCATACAGTTCCCCTAAAAAAACATTCATAATTAAGGTAAATCCTCTTGGGTATTCCATAGTCTCGTCATCATAAACCAAAATGCTTCCCAAAACGCACTTATAGGGCAGCCATCAGTCCTGCGGCGAGAAGTCCGAGTCCAGCACTAAGTCCGGCCGCGGCGTTGCCGCCGTCTTCCGTCTCGGTGGGAGCGGGGCCAGTAACAGTGACCGTGGTGGGAGGGACGGTATTGGTAACGGCAGTGCCGTCCACAGTACCGGTGCTGGTAGTTCCCGGGACCGTGGTGACGCTAGTGGTGACTGTTGCGGTGGTCGAGGTGCTCTCGCTGCTGCTGCTACTGCTACTGCTAGAGCCCCCACCCTGCGCAGGGTTGACTGCGCGATAATTCCAACCGCATAACTCAAAGATTTCAATCAGGTCTTAATATGAATGTTAGCAAGGGACTCGTGGAAGGTCCGGCATGAGACAGGAACTACTAACCGTCTCCATCATCGTCATCGTCTCTTCCATATTCTGCCTTGACACAGGCGGCGCAGCTATTGCCATGTTGCTCTGCGTTCTCTGCATTGCAGAGGCAGTCTCTCTCAGCACGGTTGTTGTCGGTTTCGTCGCCGCATCTGTTTGAGAGGGTTGCGATATTTCGGCAAGAGTCCCGGCAAGCTCTCGGCACGTCATCGACGTCCAAGTCTTGGGCAACGCCAACGGCGGCCAGGAAGAGAGTGGAGAGGATGATCTTGCTTTGCATTTTGTCTTCTTGTCAATGAACTGCGATTTATATTCCTTTTAACGAATGTTGGTAGATGAGGTTGAGATAATGTATTGAGTTGTTTTGAGCTGAGATACAAGATCGTTCGAACCAAAAACGAGCAGACGATCCGGTCTATTTATCGATGAAATGGCGGCACCCTAACTGGTCTTGTCAACTGATCTCCTTTTCTGTGGGCATACGTGTGTTGACACAGCCTTCCATGACGATGAACATCGTTACACACTACCAGAAAAGGAATCCTTGGCCTGCATCATCTAGTTGACGGCCGGTGATTTGGCCTTGGCGATCTAAATTAGAACTCGCAAGCCTTTGAAACCCCCAAGAATCCCAATGTCTCGCTCGTTCTGCCGTTGACCCATTGCTCCCCCACGTGGATTTCTGTTTATGGCCTACAATGCAACGACGACGCCGTCAAGAGCTGGTAGCTATGTTATGTAAAGTACGGACGGCAATTGTGTCTTTTTCCTCCAGCGTGAGCATTCGGATGCGGTAGCTTGGTCTTGGTGTAGCTCGAACCAACAAACACCTACTTCGGAATCGGCTATTGACATGGTCTAGGCATTTCCCTTGTTCTCAAATTCAAATGCGGCCTGGTTCGACGCAAGCTCGACTGTACTTGGCTATTTGCGTGGTTTTTACCCCGGTCACGAGCCGTCGTGGATTCGATTTGAGGATCCAATTCCCCAGACGGAAGCCCAGACCCCTTGGTGACGGTTACACATTTTAGCTAATCTAAACTGACTCGTATGCCCACAAGTTGCCAATCTTTCATTAGCCTGCTCTCGAACCAGTGATGACAGGCCAAGTCAAGTGCCAATGCACAAAACCAGTTGTTTATGACGTTCTGCTTGCGTGGACGGACCCATAATTTAAAGCTTAGGCCAAAATGTTAGGCCGCATGTTTGCCGATAGACACAGCCACACAACAGCTGCTGAAAAGCATCTCCGCAACCGCGAATCTGGCCTGTCATGATCTACCTTTTTACTAAACCTTGACCGATATAGATCTCCCTTTTTGTCAATTGAAGCTCATCCTAGACCGGCCGGGGTTTCAGCCGATATCCCCTCTCGGTAATCATGCAGCTTGCTCACAATCTCGCCGTCTATTCACCTTCCCGTCCGTCCGCAGGATTGTGGCTTGTTCGGCCCCAACGATATCGAGAAGTAATATTTCGCCCGTGTTGGTATTATTCTACTAGTTGGATCGTCACATTCTATGCCGACAAAGACGACAGGCCGTCTTTTGGCGCCGATGGTATGTACGAGTACACATGAGGCTTGGGTTGGTACACGTAACGAGGTGTCCGATCCGGAAGGCTAGGTAAGATCGGTGGGCTGTACAAATCATACCCTAAAGACCCATTCGTCCGGTAATGCTAGCCGGCGGCGACGGGTCTCTGCTATTGGACGCCAGCGTCGTATCCAGCCGCGCTTGCAGCCAGCCGTTGGCGCAGTGCATGAAGCTTGCGGCCCCATCGGCGTTTAACAGTTTTGTTATCTACGACAAGGGGGGCTACATACAGTCACGTCGTCGTTCTCTACACCACTTGTATCGATAATACTGGCGACGAGGCAACCAGATGTCTTAGATATCAAAACGTAGAGTCCTTCTTGTCCTACTTATTATACTTCCATGCTGCAACCGCGCCTACTTGCCGAGTTCAAAGTGCGCACGGCAAATATTTATATTTCATTTTTTAACCATCGTACATGTTATATATTCATAACTGCCAGTCGCCTCTCAAACCGGTATTCCACAAGGCCTGGATAGCCATGGAGTACGTTTCCGGGTGTGACACGACATGATTGCAATGTGCGGTGTCTTCGAAAACGACCTCCTTTACCCTCCAACCCAACTCTCGAGCTCTACGCGCGTGCGCCTCGACATCCGTCCACAGGGTCATCTTATCGTCCTTGCTGTAGACGTATAACAGCTTAGGGTAGCTTTGACCATCCGCACCTCGCACGTACTTCCCATCAAGAAGCACACGGCGCATCTCGACCTGTGAGTTTTCCTGGCCGAGGGCGTAACGGGCCCAGATCGGCCCCAACACAATGTGCCCCATTATGGCCCCAATGCGCTGCTGTGACGGTGGCAGGGATAAGACGACCGCGGAATGCGTTTGTCGGTAAGTACCACTATCTGGGGCGCTGTCGAGGACCATGCCGGCCAGGGGCCAAGGCTCGCCCATCTCTCGTCGGAGGGCTAGGAGAATCTGAGTAGCGGTCAAACAGCCCCCGCCTGAGAGTAAATGCAGCATCATTCTCGGCCTTTGCGTGTCCGCGGCCTCGTAGAACTTTAGGATATAATCCACGGCCGGCCGTGAATGAGCACGCTGTCGGGCATATGAGCTCACTAGGACGATGGCCGGGGTCTCTATCAGGAGGAGCCGTGCCGAGGGAGCAATTGTCCGATAGAGTGAGATGTACCGCGCGATATGACGCCGACGTGCCCCGGTCCAGCTACACAGTACGACGAGCTCGCCCGGGGTAGGGTTTACCGGCGTGAAATGACTTATGTGCGGGGACAAACGCTTGAACTCTGAGAAGAGGTCAGTCAACTCCGGCTGCGTAGGTGTCTTTGTCTTGTCCATTCTCGGGTCTCTAGTTAAGTCAAAAGGAGTTTCATGGATAGCTATAAGCCGGCGGCAACTGGAGCCTTATTTTTCATTAAATAGAAGGCCTCGAGGCCCGGTATATCAGGGATGTATGTCCGCAAGATGGAGGTACGAAGCACATGTCGGGGTTATGTTGCATTGGGGGCTGGAAGCGTACTCGTAAGCACTCCGGCCCTTCCTGGGCCAATGCTACTTAACCAAGGTATAGTCAGCATCGAGTTACACAAGATCGACAAAAAGAATTAGCACGGAGACCGGCGCCATTTGTGGCTTGGTAACACGTGACGCCTCAAAACCGGGCGCCACGGATTAGTCATGACTTTCTCTACTTGTAGATATCCAGCCTCATGCAAAACTTGGAAGAAATATGAACAAACCATCCTCCTAGGGTATATATGTTCGATGTGTGATTGTAAAGACGATGCAGGGAATAGTCGGCTGTCGACTGTTGTATGCAAAGTACTGGATAAACCTAACAACCGACATGGATTCTATAGCGCCCCTCTTAGGTATATGCTGAAACGGGCAACCCTTTACAAGACATGGGAGATGCATAGAGATATCAACAGATACGCAATCATGGGTGGCAGGAAAAGGGGCGAGAGTAGGTATCTAACCCAGGGCAAGATGATGATGCTGTGTAATAATGCAAACCTTCTTACACTTTGCACAGGTACTCATTACCTAGTTACCTGAAACCTAATGCAAGAAAGTCTAGGTTAGGTTGGGCCAGTTGCTAGCCATACAGACTGTATCAGGCCAACAGGTGCCTTGTTGGGTTGAAACCTCTTGTTTATAAAGATTGAAAGGGATAGCTCATATGTGTAGTTCTACTACATCTTTAGTCTTTGCGTAGATACATGTACCTACCATTTTTCCGGTTACCTTACAAGTGGTCATTGCAAGTCAAAGGTCGATGATGAGAACATGTGATGGATAGAACAGCACGTGACAACAATATATATACTAGGTACCCACATCAGGTCCTACTTGATGAGCCTGTACAGTGTACAAAGGCTGCACATTACCTAGGTACTTACCAGGAACTCAAAGAGTAGGTTAGGTATTTGTCAATGCTCTCTAGATTATAGATGCAGCTGCTCTGTTTATTCCTCAATACTCTCCATAAGATAGGTACCTACTAGGTTGAATCATTTGAATCTTAATTATCTGCATATGTATACCCAATTCTGCAACATCCCAATACCTACGCAGGTATGTGCAAGAAGGTAGATTAGGTACTGCTGGCCAGTCAAATACACTGAATCAAACAATGCCAGTGCCACGTTCACCTATTAAGTGGGCCTATTTACGCCTGTACCCTTTCCCCTATTGGTTTGGGTGACCAGTACAGGCTTGGCGTTAACACTCGTTGACGTTCCGTGAAGGCTGTAGCAGCCTACAGATAGAGATACTAGGTAACAACGCCCTGTCTTAATTCTTCTCCCTACATCATCATTTATAACACAACACAACACTAAAACCCGTCCGCTTTATCAGAGTTCACGTAGCTGTCCCATCTGTAGCGCCTTATTATTTATTTCCTGTATCTGACCTGCCTTCTCTTGACTCTAATAGTGGCTTGTGTGTCCACCGCTCTAATCGGCCTCACCTCCTTTCTGTTGCGTAGCTAGACAGCCGCATCACCAGTCACAATGAATCCCGAGTAGTATGTACATCGTCAACCTCAGCCGCGCTGGCCTTCTGAGAGTTGCGGCTTAACAAACGTTTCAATACTGACTGCCTCCGATAGAGTTACCCCTCGTCCACCCCTCGTCCCTCGCCCCTCGATATTATCCCCCCGGTGCTTCTCGGCGCTGCCACCTATTTAAGATGCACCTCGACACCAACACCGGTCCCCACGACCCTTCCCTCCTCCATCCTTCCATCTTTCACCAGCCTCCGTGCCTGTTTCCACATCAAGACTATACACTGCAACGAACTCTGCTGGTTTGGTTTCTGCAACCATGTCCTCCCCAAACCCCCCGTCTGCATCAGGCGAGCAGGACAACAAGCCGGCAAAGCTTCAGGAAGTGATGAGTACCAAAGTTAAAATGATGCCTCGTTATGACAGATACGATTATCTATTCAAGCTACTCCTCATCGGAGACTCCGGTGTTGGAAAGTCTTGTCTGCTCCTCCGTTTCGCGGATGATACCTACACTGAGTCTTACATCTCCACGATCGGCGTGGACTTTGTACGTACCAGAATGCTTTTCGTTGGCAAGCCTTCTCAATACTGACAGAGGTGCAGAAAATCCGAACCATCGAACTCGACGGCAAAACCGTCAAGTTGCAAATTGTAGGTCATCATCTCTTACGAACAGCCTTACCTTTCTATGGCTGACGTGATATGTGTCTTAGTGGGATACCGCGGGCCAGGAGCGCTTCCGAACAATCACTTCCTCGTACTATCGTGGCGCCCACGGCATCTGCGTCGTCTACGATGTCACCGATATGGACAGCTTTAACAACGTGAAGCAGTGGCTTCAGGAGATTGACCGTTACGCGACTGAGGGCGTTAACAAGCTACTCGTCGGCAACAAGAGTGATATGTCCGACAAGAAGGTTGTTGAGTATACCGTCGCTAAGGTACGACATGCACAGACATCATGGCTTTCTTACTGCGTTCAAGGCACAATCTTAGAGCACTGCTAATAGGATAACGTAGGAATTCGCCGACAGCCTCGGCATTCCGTTCCTCGAGACCTCGGCCAAGAACGCCTCGAATGTCGAGCAAGCATTCCTGACTATGGCCCGACAGATCAAGGAGCGCCAAGGCTCCCAGGCAACGGCAAATACAAAGCCCGGTGTCCAGGTCGGCCCCGGCCACAATGTCTCCAACCCGTCGAATGGCGGCTGCTGCTAAGCTCGAATTCTTCTTCATGATACCCTCAGACCGATGTCTCTGACATCCACATGAACCTTTGGTCGGGCTTTACAGGTACTCAGGTAGTCGGGATAGCATATATGGATTCCGCACGGGTCACGTCACTAGCTGCGGATAATGCTGCGGATAACTTCGACTGCGGATAGCTGAAATAATCATTACGGATGTCTCTTCAACTGTCCCTCGAGATTTTAACCTGCCTACATAATTCCTGGCATGTGAGAAGGGTCCATCGAATACTCGATAAGAGTTTCCTAATTCGACAACCGACACCACATAAAGTCATACCCCCCGGATAGAACACTGTTTTGTCCTAGATCTGCCTCGCCCACACAGGGTCATTTGCCTGGTTTGCATTTTGTGTGGAGGGTCTTTATTGTATTTTTGTCGGTTTGGCGGTTAGTAATCGGTGATGGAACTCGAGGTTTTAATAGGTAGCCACTGCACGTCTTTCATACTGCACATGTTCTCGCTCGTTTCTATCAGGGTTCGGCATGCTCCATCATATGGACGCTTTCAATACACGATGTTGCAATCATCTACCGCCCCCCGCGTGACTTGTACTTGGTTCG
Organism: Poronia punctata; assembly: GCA_022579005.1. Classification (NCBI taxonomy): domain Eukaryota; kingdom Fungi; phylum Ascomycota; class Sordariomycetes; order Xylariales; family Xylariaceae; genus Poronia; species Poronia punctata. The sequence continues at coordinate 69,297 of MU401522.1, read as the reverse complement.
TGTTTATGTTGCTGCTTATATTTCTCAACCCAGAAACATGGATTGCCGCTGTTCCATACTACTCGTATATAAACGGCCAAGCCCTTCAACTTGACGAATGTTGCCTATACGATAAACACAGGCTGTTGTACACGCCCTGTGGGAGAAGGAACGGATCTAGCTATTGAATAGGGTCTGTTACAGGTGAGATACTGAATTTGCACCAACACTTCTACATACCACAATTAGCCTCCAACCCAAAACATATGGTAAGAGCTTGCAGCCTTCGAGATAAATCCTGTCTGCTTTTCCCCATCGTGGTACTCGGAATCCACCCCTTTGCTGCCAGGCCAGGTGACACCGGCTGCCATCGGGTAGATGGGTGGCTTGATAAGGAGAATTGTTAGGGGGGCACCCATCTAACGTGAATTGCCCAGGCACCTACCCTACTTCCGGCGCCGCAGCTGGCAGAGGAGATAACTGCCCTACCTAGCAAGGTACCTAGGACTTACAAGTACAGACTTACTTTTTTGTTACTTTTTATTATCGCTGCCGGTACTGCTATAATAAAGCTATCGCAAACCTTGCTGCTTGCTTAGTTATAAAGCCGTTGCAATAACTGCTTTTTAATATAGCATATAGCCTATATAATTAGTAAAGAGCATTAAGGAAATAGGTTTTGTATACTTTGCTAGTAAATCATATAAAGCGACTATATAACCTACCTCCTGTTTGCCAGCTGTTGCGTCCGGGAGTAGGGTGGGTGCCTGGGAAAAGTACGCTAGATGGGTGCCCCCCTAACAACTCTCTTGATAAGGTACAGGAGGTAGGTGGTAATCTATGGGCGGGTGCCCTGTTAGGAACTCTCATGGAAAAGCCCGCCACGGGCATCAGGAAGGCCCTACGGGGTCTCCCCCTAGAAACAAAACTATCGCTTTTCTCTAAATTTACTTGACCTAGACTAAACATTCCGTATCTAGTATAGCACCTAACGTAACAAGGTATAGCCAAAATAGGCTAGATGGGTACTTACTATTTAAATCGAAGTGCTTGCACCTCAATTTAGAACGTACTGAAAATTGAAGGCGGCTACCTTAGCAAAGTATTAAGGAAGCAAGCTTTTCATGTTGGTGACAGCTTACCTGGCGCTGCACGGACACACTCTCCCTTTTAATCAAGGGGACACGGTGATTCATCATTCAACATGTGCTTGCTCTAGGGCTAAAGTGTTGCTAACGTGGTACACAGTTTGACCGAAGCGTTGCGATTAGACATTATCTGTGGTGGGTAAATCAAGCAATATCCTAGAAGCAAGTTGATGAATACGAAATATTGAGGCCTTATATCCTTCAGTTGGTGCTGCTATATATACCTACGACCCAGTAAGAATCATCCTGCCCGATACTTCTCCTCATATAATTCTGACGAACTAGCAGATCACTCTACAACATTATTTAGTTCTAATCACTCCCACAAACACTGCACACAAGACGCGTGAAAGCTTGGAACGCCATCATCTTGTTATACCTCTGCTACCGTGTCAATTGAATCCAAAAATTATGGATTCACAATACCTGGAAGACTGCGAATTGGTGGACGAAATTCCGCCTCTGAGCAGTGTCGGGCCCTCGATCTTCGTGCCGACAGACAGGGACTGGGCTAAAACACCGCCAGCGCTCCCGGAAAACCCCCTAGCTGCTTTGGAAGACAGCCTCCGGGAGTTTGACCGCCATGCCCAGTACGTCGAGGAGAACATGCTGCGGATGTTTGCACAAGAGGCAGAGCGGATCCGACGTACGGCGTCGTTCCATCCTGTCCCTTGGGACACACATGGCCGACATTATACCGACGATGAGATTTTGACTGAGCCGGACCTTCTTTACGAGGAGGCCCTGATACGCGAGGATGAGCCGGCCGTATTGAAGATTATGGGGGACGACGAGTACAAAGACTGGAAAGAGAGTTCTCGGAAGCCCGACGACCTGCGATTCAGAGGGCGTCATGGTCCCGCGGCGGCCTGGACCTCATTAGGACCTTCAGTCTCCGGAGAATATGCAGATCTCGATACTGTACGCGAAGACATGTACAGAGTCACGGTGGACGAGGAGCGCATGACGCCCCGTGAAGCAGCATTGGCACACGTGCTGAACCTCGTCAAGTGGGGCTGGGATGACCAGATCAGGAGTCACAGAGCGGCCGTCGAGAAGGAGAAAGAAGATCTGAGAGCAGAGCTTCGCCGGGCTATGGCTTCAAACTCTGCCCCGGTCGCATCACCGATTCCAGTCCCACCAACGTCGGCCCCGGTGGATGACTCTGTCGGAGAGGGTGTTGATTCGATGGACTTTGAGGAATAATACATACGGGCGGTCTTGGAGGCTGAATGCAGCTATACACTTTCGGAATGGGGAGGGGGAAAAGCGAACATAGGGCTAGGTTTAGGAACACTGGGCGTTGGTTGGCAAAACTTGCTACTCTTGATTTGTCCAGGCAAATAGCGTTAAATAGCGTGGCTCTATCACGGGCTTCTCCTTACACACTCATCAATTCAATAAGCGTTCATTATCTTTAAGCTATCCTATCTTGCCTCATGACTTATTTACTCCAATTATTTATCTGCCGTCGAAGCGGCACTGCCTCGCTCCCATGGCTTCAACGGGGCCTCCATTGTTCCTTTTGTCGAAATAGACGGATCATCAATGACGGTATCTGGAATTTCACGAATGCCCGGGATCTTCTGCCCAGTCTGTAGAAACTTGACGATTTCTTCGAATTTCTTGGGATAGGGCAAAGCGTCTTTATCACCGCTCGGGACACCCACATTCCTGGCCACGTAAAGTTCGGCTTTGGGGGCCTGGCGTTGCCAGCTCGGAACCGAAGGGTCCTCCACCACCGGTTCAGGGGCCTCTTGGTGGTACCCGTACTCTATGTGAAGAAGTGCTAGTCTCCTTTCCTCCGGAGGTAACTTTCATTCCGCCATTAGTCGATCGAACCGTTTTGTTTGTCTTCACTCAATCTACGAAGGAAGGGGGGGGGGGAGAATGAAAGAAAACCTTACATTGGCCGCGGCTTCTTGAGCCAAAGTCTGATCCGAGAAAAGCTTAGGCTGTTGACTTTTCGTCTCGACAAGCCATTTCTTGTAAGCGTCTTTGTCGATTTGGATCTTTATCCGCTCCGAGAATCTGTCGATGCGCATCTGTAGGGCCACCTCGGCTAGTTGTGGCCCCTTGGCTTCTGTACTATACAACGCACTCGTCAAGTTGCGCTTTTTCGGGCCAATGTTAATAATCGTCCCATCTGTTAATCATGTCGGGGTTATACCTACGTTGAACACCGGGTCGGCTTGCCAAGGGTATGTGTCGAATGCTTTGAATGCAACCTCGGGTTTCTCGGCTGCGCGACGCTGGATGTCGGCTACCCTTTGTGAGGGCTCGGGGGCTGCCATTGTGGTTTTGCCGGCTTGACTAGGTACCTGTATTTGATATGATTGTTGAAGTGGTATGTATATCTCGAGCCGGGTGTTACCGTGTTACTGCCTAATAGGATATCCCGGCGGCGGCGAACTCCGAGTATTATATCTCCAGATAGAAGGGAGCGTAGATCAAAGCGTCAGTTTTTTTGAAGATATTCGTATTACCTCCTCTGGACTTGATATAAAATTGAAATACTGAGTAAATCGATATTATTGTTATGCTTTGCATTCATCAATATCTTGTCGTGGTGGCAACCGAGAGCAACACTCCGCCTGTGATCCGGCCTTATAGTGGACCTTGGCGGTCCGAAAGTAGGAAACGGAGCAAGTTGATATTCCCGAGGTATTTGATACGGTATGTGGTACCCTGTACTGCGTATACTACTAACTTCTAGAGCACCTGGATAAGTACTAGCTACCTACCTGGTCACAAGCAAATCCAGGAAGGTGGAGATAGACTGTTTCCCCCTAACCTTTTCAAGTAAGTTAGGTACATGCATGTACTTTACCTATCGTACAGTAGTTTCTACCCCAGGATCTTGTCTCTTCGATAACGTGAAACTGGGGGAACGAGAATTGGCACTTCAAGTGGACAACTTTTAGACTGCACAGACTAGACTACACGTAGAACGTGTCTGTGACGGCTGCATTACGGCGCTGCATTTAGGTACAGTCAGTACACTGAAAGCTCCACCTGCGTTTATTATCCCTGTCTCGTTGTCTTTTGAGCCCGTTTTTGTCTCCGCGTAGGTTAAATACAACCTTTCCTGCCAACAATCCGCTCCACGTTGGCAAGCGAACATTCTTCCAAATGCGTCGCGTAGCCCTCAAGTCTATCCGGACGATCTGTCAGAACCCCGTCCGAGGTCTACAGCGAACCGCCCGCCCACGGCATGTCAACGACCATACCAACCTGACGCTCGCCCGACTTTCTTCCTCTCGTTCGAACTATGATTTGAGCCCTCCGCTCCGATCCTCCATGTATTTCCGCCGATTCTCAGTCGCCCTGGTATCGAGCCTTGTTGGCTACGGTGCCTGGTATACGTACAAGGACAATAGCAGCGTAGACCAGAGCTTTGGAAGGGCACTATCCACCACGGCCACGCAGTCTTCAAGCGACGCTACACCTACGAGGAACGTTCTGGTGGTAGGGCCGGACGAGCTACATACCGGTACTTTTGTCGGCGACGGTCCCCTCTCCAAGGATCCAGACAGCAGAGGGAGGAACGTGTTGGAAATGCTCACTCCCGACCAAGCTACAGAGAAGCTTCGCCAGAATGAAGTCTCTTTTATGGTTAACAGAGGACAAGGCGTGCTGAGATATGACATTGTGCAGCTAGCCAGCAACAATCCCATCGAAGATGATCATGCCGAAAAGATTGTGGAATACCCTTCGCCGGTAGACAAATCACCTAGCGACTGGATGTTTTGGGGTGTCTTTGATGGCCATGCGTACGTTTCAACTATGTAACCTAACGACCCATAGGTCGGATCGGAGTGAGCAGACAAGGAGTCAGACTAACATTGCTTTTAGGGGATGGACTACATCGGCTACACTTCGACAAGCACTGATCAGCTATGTTGGACGTGAACTGAATACCACATATAGCGCTGCCGCCACTTTAGGAACGACACCGTCACCAGAGGCCATCGATGCTGCCATGAAAACTGGTTTCACCCGCCTAGATAATGATATTGTCTATCAAAGCGTTGACAAGGTTCTGCAGTCTAACTCGAAGAGGGTTGCAGCCGAGCTATTGGGCCCGGCCCTCTCGGGTTCATGTGCCTTGCTCTCATTCTATGACAGCCGTTCCAAGACGCTCCGAGTTGCTTGCACGGGCGATTCGCGGGCTGTGCTGGGTAGACGGAGCAGTTCCGGAAAATGGACGGCCACGGCCCTGTCGGAAGACCAGACCGGCAGCAATCCTAATGAAGTGGCCCGTATGCGTAAAGCGCATCCGGGTGAACCACGGGTTATCCACAATGGCCGAGTTCTAGGCGGGTTAGAACCTACCAGAGCTTTTGGTGATGCTAGTTATAAGTGGACGAGGGATATTTCCGAGCGACTAAGGACCTCCTTTTTTGCTCGGAGTGCCTCGCCACATTTGAAAACCCCACCCTACGTAACTGCCGAGCCTGTGGTCACCACGACGAAAATCAACCCGGAGCGAGGTGATTTCATGGTCATGGCAACGGACGGCTTGTGGGAGATGCTGACGAACGAGGAGGTCGTCGGACTTGTCGGGAAATGGATCGAGTCACAGGCGGCCGAGCAAAGCAACTCGCAGCTTGGATCGGTCTGGTCCAAGATCTTCGGTTCTAGTCAAAGCTTACCTGTCGAGACTGGGCAAAAGGACGGAGCTGGCGGGCAAAAGACGCCTATCCGTGTACAGCAGTGGGGCATCTCGCCGAATGAGGAACGCTTCCTCTGCAAGGACAAGAATGTCGCTACACACCTTATCCGCAATGCATTGGGTGGCAAGAACGAAGAACAAGTCTGTGCCTTGTTGACTCTTGTCTCGCCATTCTCGAGGAGATACAGGTAAGACAACTTGTCTACTATATTATATCTCTTTGCGGAGAACTAACGTTATATAGGGATGATCTTACGGTGCAAGTCGTCTTCTTTGGTAACGGAGATGGAAAGGGAGATATCGTGGTCAACGATGAAGCCTCCAACCCAACAAATACTCCTCCGCCAAAGGCCAAGCTATAAGCCTGAAGGTACTGTTCAAGTGTTTTTGATAACACACAGCCTCTTTCATATTCCAGAGGAGAATCATTATCTTGATACTGGTAGGTTGGCATCAAGTATTGTGTATTACAGCGTGTATATCACATAGGAACCAGCTGAGCGTGGCGTTCTCGGGTGGGATGCAAAGTGGTTTGTACTTAGATAGACATTGTGAGTTGAGAGCAGACCAAATTATTCAGTGTTTAGCGAAGAAGTCGTTCTTTTATTACCACAGCATCTTGCAGCACAAGCGTTGACTCTCAAGACTTTTTCGCCATCCCTGGTTAAAATGTTAGACCCCGCTAGATGGAGTTGCGGGGACGTATCCTTTCCCCATAATGTGGTCACCCCAATCTCTCCTCATTCCTACTGTACGTTACACCTCTGGTCTACTTCCACTCGATCTTATTGCCTATTGGGGTGCATTAGTATTTGTGTGGCCTTTTTCCTTTTTCGGTTCAACTACGTATCATAGAGGCAGTGTAAGTTTAATAATATGTATGTTGTGTTGATGTATGTTATTGTTAGACTACCCACATACCTCACCTTGGGTTAGGTATCTTGATTTCCTGCTCGGTGAAAAAGAGGCTCAACGAAAGCGAGTGCGGGGAAACCCGTGGTAGCTAATGTATGGTATTATTACAAAAGTATAATAAACAAATCTTCATCCAGCTAACCTAAGCCCCCCTTTCTCTCTGCGTTTTTATACGAGTAATGTACAAGATGAAGTGCCTTATACTGGCATGCTTGCAACTTCTAGCCTGCGCCTCTGGATCAAAATGGCCTTATGCACCATTCTATACGAGAGGAAGGGATATAGTGAATGGTCGAGGGGATGTCGTCACTTGGGCGGGGATAAACTGGCCTATGAGCGGTGAGTAAAAGAAAAGAACAAGCCCGGGAAGCGAAAAAGAAGGGTAAGCTGATGGGAAATGAGGGGGGAAAAAAAAGGCGAGACCATGATTCCCGAAGGGTTGGAGTGGAAATCGGCATCTGATATCCTTGATGATGTTGCAAGTGTCGGGTTCAACTTTATCCGAATGTGAGAGAAAATCAAATCAAATGTTCAAGAAAAAAGACGAGAAAAAAAAAAAGAAGATTCACTCACGCTTTGCTGGGTTGGGTGGTTGTGTTTTAGGGGCTACGCCATCCAGATGGTCGACGAGATATACGAACGAAACGGCCAGGACGTGTCCATCCTCGACGCAACAACTACAGCCCTCGGCGTCACAAACGGGACACGCGTCGCCGAAGCCATCGTGGCGCGGAATCCGACCTGGACCATGAAGACGACCCGGTTCGAGATCTGGTCCGATATAGCGCAAGCAGCGCTACACAGGGGCTTGTTCATCCACCGGACGTGCACGTGGGGAAAGCGCAATGGTGTTGCAGCCACGTAGACGGGAACGCGTGGTTCGAAGACGTCGACTTCCCCGTCTTCAACTGGCTGCGCGGGCTCACGTACGTGGCGAAGTGGGCAAAGGGACATCCGAACGTCGTGTCTATGTCTTTGCGCAACGAGTTACGCGAGAGCTGGAATCGTACCGATCTGTACTATAACTGGATGACGCTGGTAGGGAACATGACGGCGGGAATGGACGCCATCCACGCCGCGAATAGCGATATTCTCGTCACCTGGAGCGGCATGCAGTACGATCAGGACCTTTCGGCGTTGACGACGGGGCGGAATCTGCTCACGGCCCCGTGCTACAAGTGCACGGCTATCCGGGACGGACGCCGTCGTCCGCCCGTCGTCTTCGACGTCGACGCGCATCCGTGGGCGAGGAAGCTCGTCTGGGAGTTACATCTGTACGCGGGTAGCGAGGACCTCGACACGGGTACATGCGACGTCATCGAGGCGGGGCTGTATCGCAATGGCTTCAATGCGCTTGGCATCCGTCCAAATGCCGTCGGTTGTACCATCACGGAGGATTGTCCGCCTGCTGTGCGGCTCACGCCTGTGATATTCTCCGAGTTTGGCCACGCGCAAGACGCTAGTCTGTATGAGGATCTGATGCAGAACTGCATCCGCCGTTTCACGGAGAGGAATCGGGTTAGTTGGATGATGTGGGCACTTGCCGGGAGCTACCGGATCCGCTCCGGCACACAAGGGCTGGTGGATACGTGGGGCTTGACGAGTGCGGACTGGAGTACGTGGAACGACCCCGCTACTGTCGAGGGATACTGGAAGCCTTGGGTGCGTGCGATGAACGTTACGCGGAAGGAATGATGATCAAATCCCGGCGCTACCTTAGGCCGGTGCGCGATATCGTGTGGGGGCAAAGGTACGAACCGCGAATGCAATACTTATGATATGTACGTAGATGCGGGCTTCATGTCCTAGCTTCCAGATAATTTAGGTATATGTTAAATATATATTTATCGCATAGGGTATATGCAACGGAGCGTGAAGGGCGCTGGGGAAACTGCCCGCCCTTTGGATCGGTACTGGTAGTAGATTTGAAGCGAAAATGTTGCCGTCAAGTAGGTATCTCAGTTATTATGTGGTGGGAGAAACCTCCTGCCCAAGTATAATCTAAATGTAAAACGCCGGGCCCATGCAGTCGAGGCTTCCGAAGAACTCGATTATTGCTGTATGCTAGTTATGTATGGTGATTCGCTGAAAGGCTCGACATCGTTCAAAGACGGATGTTTAAATCCATGCACTCGATCCTCCATTCCCTCCTGCCGAGTAAACTCCTCAGCCACTCGATACCCAGCCCTGTCCACTCGTCCCTCTTGCGCGCCATCTCGTCGGCGGCAATACCTGCCAGCGCACTCGCTGTGGTGTTCATCGTCTCGATCGCGGTGCCGTTGAACCATTCGTACGCAGCCTTGTTGGCAACATCGTCTAAAGCAGCTGAGCTTGCGGCTGCGCTTGTGGCATTTGCCGCATAGTAGGTCTCTATCCAGGTCTCGAAAGCGGCAGATGACATTCTCGGCGCGAACCAATTACTGCCGAACTCGAAGAAACAGCGGTCGGACCAGTAACACGACGTTGCGAATAAGATAAGGAGCAAGATCGAACAGTATACACATGGTCGGTTTAAGGCGTATGTGCATACAAAGAAGAGAAAGATGAAGGCCGGCGAGGCATTGGCGGGGATAAAGAGGAGAGGGATCCAGCTATTATAGAAATGCATATGTTCAGTCATGACGCAACCCTCCTTTCCGTGTTGAATGCTCCGAGGGGGGGGAGAGATAAGTGTTGATGATGGACAGTTCGCTTACCTCCGAAGACAGAACATGGTGGGATTAAACCGCCCGAGTTCTATTCAGAACCGAAAATACTGGCAGTGTTCTGTGCGATAGTGGTTTCCCAGCGACACACGTTCGCAAGAGCAGGAAGTCCAATGTTCGCAGGACACAACAACTGTCACAAGCATAGAAGGCTAGGCTATGCTGAACTGACAAGCGATTCTATACAAGGCAGGCAGCCCTAAGAGGGAGACCGTAGACAACAGGGGCTACTGGTAAATAAAAATACGAGTAGACGTGTCACCAGGATAGCACGACCTAGTGCGAACGAGGCTGAGGATTTTTAATACTGTAAGGCACCAAACCTTTGCGTATGTACAATTGACTCAAATGGAAGTTGCACGTTTGGAGGTGGACGTTAGAACTTAGAAGGCCTTACGGCGCTGTCGTCACTCGAGATAGACTAAAACCGATTTCGACACACAAATGCAACAAAGAGGACAAATGGGACTTTTCTGATCTACTAGGCCAATCAAGTTAGGGTTTAGATTTATTTCCGCATCATTTTAGTGGCATAAATATGGGTCATTTAAGGAAGCTTATTAATGACCTACAGACTAGCGGTTGTGTCAGATATTCAGCCATTTTTATTGGAGTAGGTGCGCCTGGTAGGCAGGCAGCACAGGTTCCTATGAAATTGAAGAGACCGGGATTGACCGCTTTCCGTCTACGTCGGCGATTGTACATTCTAAATGCATATATGCGTACATAAGGATAAACATCACCCTATAGCCTTGTGTAAGTGCATAGAAAACTTCAATCGCCAGGTCTTAGACAAGGAAAGACACCAAACTCAAGGTGGCTGCTATTCTTGCACGTGGAGTCGAAACACAAAATAATACATCACTTGGTACTGAGAGGAGTCCTGTAGATAATTTATTCACGATCTTATCAAGCTTGCCCTGTGGAGCGGGAAAATGGTGAGCGCTTGCTTCTAGGCCAAAACAGGGGCCCCAGACTACAACACCACCACTCCTGTTTTGGCTGCGCCAGCTCACACCTGCATGGGCTGCATGACCGCCCAACCACCAACCATACGACTTAATCAAGTATTCATCAACATCCGTATCTTCTCGGTCTTCTGTTTTCTTCTCTTCTGTACAGTCTACTTTGTGCAGGTTTTTGTTGATTGCACTGAATCTGGGGAGGAGGAATTTAATACCCTTTTCTCTCCTGTTAGATTACCAATTTTATTACCTAGACTCGAGTCGGTTTCGACTACCTCTGTTGTGATCTGTATTACCAAGTACCTACAAAACCCAATCGGTGTTTTGATACGGACACCTTTTGCCACCTGACCGAGCACCTCCTCACGGCAAGGGGATTCCAAATAAGGGTTGTGGCCGGGGATTCTGCCCCTAACATTAGCCTACGACCAGCTGCCACCCACCGGTTATCTAACCTTGGGCAATTCACTTTGGCGAGGCTGGAGCGGAAGCTTGCGTGGGCTGGGAGTTGGTTGGGCCCTGAGAGATTGATTAATTGCCTTTTTGTTCTCTCTTTTTATTTTCTTTCCTAACCCCCATCTTTGTTGACCGCCTTTATATTCGGATTCGCTTGCCACCTCGTTTGAGTATACCTGTGTTATCGTTTGTCAATTTTGTTTGCGTTTTCATCTATTCTACCGCCGTACCTACCTGTTTTCTGTTGGTTTTCATTGCAGGCTGCGTTCGGCACTAGTTTCAGTTTCAGGACTGTTATTCACAAACCAGCAATAAGGTTGTCCCGCGTTATTGCATGTGGGTCTGCTCGACGGGCACCTCTCAATTCTGACCATGGCGAGCTACCACAATAATTTGAATCCACCTGGTGGCAACGAACAAAACACTCAACTACAGACTATGGTAGCTCGTTTGCAAGCTGCCAGAAACGCACAATCAGAAGATTCTTTCAAGCACGATTTCGTCTCGCGTTGGCATTCTCTCAATCAGGCAAATAATCCACACGACTACTATGTTGAATCGACTTCCGAGTCACCTGTAACCGGCTTGGACGATTATCCTCCTCCTGCGGCGCCAACACCACCAAGTTTCTCTAGCCATTCGCATCATCCTCCAGGTGTTATTGGCAACGCCCTGCTTCCCGCCGGCACCATGCCTCCCAACCCAATGAACAATGCCGAACAGAGCACCAATCTGCTGAATCTTCTTAAATTCAGCGGCGCACAGGACCCAAATTCCCAAGCCAATTCCCAAGCCTCACCTACAGGTAGCGCTCACGGGCCATTCGGATCATTACCCAGCCATCAATCTCATGGCAGCAACCCGCCCCCGCTCCACGCGCCGGTCCCTATGCCTGCTGATCCTCAGGGCTTGCTTGCTACCCTGATGAAGGGAAACATGCAAAACGAGGCTGCGTCTCCGAGATCAGAGCATCATCCGCCCGACGTTCGCGAGTCTTGGAACGTGGGCCCGTCTGCCAACACTCAGGAATATCTCCTCAATTTGCTGCAACGGCCCAAGCCAGCCCAGGTCGATCACCCGTCGACAAACGAATCGTCACAGCCAGCAACGTTGACGCCACAGTCAGCTAACGATTCTTCAGCGGATCATTATAAGGAATATGTGCCTAGGCAGGCCTTGCTCGGTACCTCTCATGAAACGACCCCTCTACCTATGTCCCAGTCATATGCGCCGACTCAGCCCAAGCATGACTACCAATCGCCTTTGTCCCAGCATAGCCACGAAGCGTCGCGCAGAGCAAGCAGGTTTGACTATGGGAACCCGTTTGAAGAGTCAACTGGTTCTCGAGGTCGGGCGTCTCAGTCATCCACTCCTGGTGCCCCTGCTCATGTGCCCATGCCGACAGAGCTTCCGGGAACCACCGCTGTGAAAGGCTTGCATTCGTCTAACAGCGCAATCTCCTCGCCAGGTAATGCTTCCGACCATAAGCGGCATTCAACTTACCAGAGCCCTATCATGAACAACGAACCCGGTCGGCCTAGGCCTGAACGCTATCCTTCCGACGCCGGGCGTAGCCGTGATTCACCATATGGGACAGCTTCGCATTCTCATTCCGAGCACCGTTACGACCACGGTCATGAATATGATCACGACCGCAGGCTTGAATACGAACGTAGACAACCTAGGGAAACTGTTTCTGAAGCCATCAACGAATTGGCTGAGAAGGCGGACATGGAGGCCCAAGCAGCTCTTGCCCGAGCTGAAAAGGATGAGGTACCGTCGCACATCGTCGCCAGTATTGAAGATATGATGAATGCCAGGACTGATGCCGAGTTCCAGGAATCGGCGGCTAGAGGCCTCAGCCACGAACTCGAGAGAGAAGAGAATGCTGACGCACTCGAATCTCGGTACTCGCCCGACGTTGCCCAGGCTATCCGTGAAATAGTCGACGATGCCGCCCACGGGCCCGTCGCCGACAGCTGGGAAAGCGCCGAGGCTGACGAAATTGTGGTGATCGAGGAAGCGCCTCCTATCAAGGTGTACAACTTCCCCATGAAACCATGGATCTCTATTACTATGCAAGATTCATTCGAAGAGTCTCGTCCTCAATTCCGAGACGATGTAGTCCTTGACATTGCGAGGTTGAAGAAGGAATTCGACCAGATTGATAGGAACCTCGTCGCAGCTACGGAGTCATACATAGCCTATGGCATGTCCAAGGCCGGCGGTCTACGCGTGATTCGCCAGGAAGACGGAAAAGACGCCAAGCTCTTTACCGATACCAAGGACCGCGTGTTTAACGTGGCTGTGTCGTATACTTCGGACGATGGCGAAATCCACGGCGAAGAATCTATCATTGGCACTGGTATTAGCGGCACCGTCTATTATGTTCAGATTCGGAGCGCGGGTAAGGACCACCTCGATGAACCCCATCCGGAGCAGTACGGCTTTGCCCTCCCGCCCGCGAGCACACAAGAAGGGGACGCGCCGGGTGGTGTTTTGAAAACACGCGCCAGAACCTCGGCGACCCACCCAGAGTATTTTGCCGTTGGTCGTGGCAAGACGATCAACATCATTTGGCCTGCTGTCGTCATCCAGAAAAACATCTTCAAGCCCGGCCACGATCGTCTTGTCGACACGGAGAGACTCGCAAAGGAATGTTCTCTTCGCATCAACACCGGAAAAGCCGGTAAAGATTTCACCTTCAGTCAGGACGATACCACCATCGTGTCGCTGGACAAATCTGGTCGTGTCAAGTTCTGGGATGTGCGAGATCTCACCTCAGTCGACATGGACTCGGACATTCGTTACCCTATGCCGGCGCATACATCTCTTGAGATTAAGGAACCGCTCATGACGCTCAATACCACACCCGAGGGCGAGAAGGCATGGCCAACCTCTGTGTTATTGCTGGATAAGCAACGGCCTTACCAGAAGCGATGTGCCCTGCGCTACATGATCGTAGGCATGAAGCAAAATCATACCTTGCAGCTATGGGACCTTGCGCTGGGCAAGCCGGTCCAGGAGTTCAATTTGCCTCACAGCAAGGAATCCGATGCAGTGTGTAGTGTGATGTATCAGCCTGCCACGGGTATGATCGTGGTTGGCCATCCCACTCGCAACTCGGTCTATTTCCTACATCTTTCCGCGCCCAAGTATACAATCAAGGGCTTGTCCCAGGTCGAATACGTACAGAAGTTGGTGGCCAAGGATTCGTCGATCCCAGAGCCCGACTCGACTGCCGTCATTAGTGGTGTACGGGAATATTCGTTGGAGAATAAGGGACTGCTTCGGAGTTTAGACATGCTGGAGAATCCGGCTTGCTCGTCTTCAAGCGAGGAGACATCGCTCTTTGATCTATATGCAATGCACTCTAAGGGTGTCAGTGCTATTACTGTCAAACAGTCTGATCTAGGCTGGTCCAAGGATAACAAGGTGGTCCACGCTGTCGATGCGATCGAGGCTGGGCTGGTCAAGATTGCTAAATTGAAGGAGCTTCCGAGCACCGTTGTTCCCGAACCTCAGGTTTCGGAGGAGCCAACGGCACCCATCAAGATCGCCACCCGTGCCGCTGCAAAGGACACAACCCAGGCGAACGCTACCTCGGCCGCGCCCAACCAAGACGGGCACAAACGCGGAGGTGAATCCAGTGCGCCCCATGTGGCTAACGAACGCAAGGAGTCTGAGCTCCCCGTAACACCGGTCAATCAGTTTGATAAGTCGGAGAAGAAGGCTAGGAAGAAGCGAGAGAAGGCTGCTGCCGCCGCCGCCGCCGCCGCGGCTGCGGAGAAGCTGGCTACAGACAATGCCCAGTCCAATGCCAGCGGTACCTTACCCCGAGGCGACGTGGCCGCTAACAATGCCAAGAACGCCGAGTCCAAGACGACTCCCTCTTCGTCTCAGTCAACGATGTCGGCGGAATCCGTCCAAGCCGCGGTCAAGCAAATCTCGACCGGGGTCGGTGAAAAACTGACGGCGCTTGTTTCTCACGAGTTGAAAGACCATCGCAGCCGAGTGGAGTCGGAATTCCGTAACAAATCGGACACATTCGCGAAAAGCCAGAAAGAACTATTGGAACTTGTATCCACTGTCCTCAACGACAATACTCAAGCGGTACTCTCGCGGACTATCACGGATCAGTTCGAGTACAGTGTCATGCCCCATCTTAGCACTCTAGTCACAAAGACGATTGAGACACAGCTCGACTCCAAGATAGGCGGTAAAGTGTCTCACTCTGTCCAGAACCAGATGCAGAAGACTCTTCCGAATGCGGTTCTGCAAGCCCTACAGAAGGCGGACCTGACCAAGCTGATCACGGAGAAACTCGCGTCTAGCGTGGCGGTTGATATGGAAGAGTCATTCCGAGAGACGCTCGTGGCGAGTATCACGCCGACGTTTACTGAGATGGCTATTTCCGCATCACGCTCCATGGTCCAAGACGTGCAACGTAGAACAGCGGATCAGATCCAGGAATTTGAGCAGCGACATATCGCAGACACTCAAAAGATTGACCAACTCACAGCGATCGTGTCCAAGCTATCCGACACTGTGGGAGAAATGGCCTTGGCTCAAACGCAATTCCAGGAGAGGATCAATGAGCGACTCGTTCAGATGCAGCACCTGCCTCAGGACCGGGCCCCAGTGACACAGTCTCTACCTTCTCGTCAACCGGCACTAAACGTGTCGAACCAGACGGCATCCTACGGGAGCCCGTCGGCAACTTCTAGCAACCACGGCAACCACGGCAACCAGCTTGTCCCATACCCGAGTAGCAACCATTCCAGTGCCAAGGAAAGTGAGCTTCAGTATCTCATTGGCACTGTGGCGCCTTTCATGGAGCGGGGTGAATACGAGACGGGTCTGGTCCGTTGGATCCAGCTGCCGCGACAGCATGACATCTTTGATGAGTACATTGTTAAGTTCGATCCTCAGATCATGCGCGATATGCCAGCCCTCGTTTCCCTTTCTGTTGCGTCGGTCATCGCAGAGCAACTGGATGGGCCGCACCTCCGCGACAGGGTCAAATGGGTCGAAATAGTGTTGAATAGTCTGCAGAACAGCATCCCACATGTCACGGTTTGTAGCCCCCCATTGTCAGGCAATGACGCCCAAGTTAACACGTTGCAGGATCCGGCCGTGCGGGAGGTAGTTCCCAAGATCATGGGCACATTCCTTGAGCGAGTTGAGAAACTGTTCATGCGCATCAGCAGTCGTGCCCCGAATGACCCATTGCTCCAACATCTGTCCAACATGACCCACATGGCGACGCGAATCCAAGCTTACGCTCGTGGCTCCATGTACGGATCAGGCTGAGCATTTACGGGCCTCGGCATTTGTGGTTCTGTTGGAAGGCCAGGACAGTCAAGACTTTAGTTAGTTTTGACTGCTGACCTTTGAACAACATGCCGAAGATCTTTTGCATTCGTCCCGGGGTTGGCTTTTACTAGCACATGTTATTAGCATGGGTTTAGTAACATTATAACCCGAGGAAGATACGAAGTCGGTAATTCTATGGGCCGAGGTATCATTGTTTTTTTTCTTTGATCATGCGAAACTAGGTATGCTCACGACTGGTATTTGTCTCTGGGCAGGGTATCATAGCACGGCGTGCAGACTGCCTAGGAAGGGCATCAGGTCATCATCGGGTTTTCCCTGGGTTTCAGCCTCATTCCATACCCCCTGCGTTCGTCACATGCACTTTTTGCGCTTCTTTGCACATAGCTGTTGGTATCTGCCCCCCATCAGATGCAATGACGACTATGGCCTTTGGTGTTTTCTTCATGTAGATTGAATGGAAATCATTCAGTCAGGAATATTTGTACACGTAGACTAATCAAAAATCGCTCGGTGTGGCTTTGCTACCTTGACCCCTATAACTCTGTTGGAGACGTTGCACAGATGATATAAAGTGACTTGTAAATCCTTGACTGTCGTAAAACCACATTTTAACCTACGATGAATATATCTCGCTTGGAGGGTACATGTTGAACATGCACCGGTTTCGGTTCTCCGCTTAAGTATTATGACGTAACACATCTTCAAGTCGAGCCTCCTTCATCTCATCTACTACGCATATTACGTGAAGCAACTTATGTTAGATATCTACACGTACTCGTCGATAACCTACCTAGATAACCTACTCCGATACACCCCTAATACCCTCAAAGAATTCGATTCCCTATCGTATCGAGAAAGAAAAAAATAAATCATGAACAACTCCTCCACAAACCTCACACCCCCCGAAGACCTCCAAGTCCTCAAACACCAGATCCCGGCCCACGACGGATCCGGACTCTACCACATCCCCAATACATCTATTCAGAAAAAACCCCTCCTAATCTACAAATCCCCCTTTCAAATCCCATCCTCCTCCTCCTCCTCCTCCTCCTCCTCCTCCTCCACAACAGGAGACATAATAGAATCGCACTTCAAAACCACAGGTGTGGTAATGCCTCAATGGCGATATACAATGTACTCCACATCTCACTTCCACAGCACCACGCACGAGGTCCTGGGCGTATCGAGGGGGAAAGCGAGGTTATGTTTCGGACATGAGGATAATCCGGAAAGGGTCGAGGTTGAGGTGCAGGAAGGGGATGTTATTGTGGTTCCCGCCGGGGTGGCGCATCGGTTGTTGGTGGACCTTGGAAAGGAAAGAAGTAGTAGCTTTGAGATGGTTGGGGCGTATCCGATAGGGGGTAAGAAGTGGGATATGTGTTATGGAGAGGAGGAGGAGGGCGATAAAGGGGAAAGTATAAGGGGCTTGGGGTGGTTTGATAGGGATCCGGTGTATGGGGATGAGGGGCCGGTCTTGGAGGTGTAAGTGTAAGTGGAGTGGTCAACTTGTGAGCAGGAGCTGTCAAGCAAGCAAAAAAACGACGCACTGCTGGGAAAAAAGATTGAGACCGCTTATTCGAAAACCATGATTTTCAGGGCCCATCTAGCATCTCCTTCATATCCAGCGACTAGACTGAACTACTATCGACCTTGCTTTCTGAGGACTTGGTGCGGAAGGCTTGGTTCCCGTCTGGTAGAACTGCCCGAAAAGGAACATATTCAGCAACAACAGCGACGGTATATAACTCCCAACAGGGCTCTATGTGGTGAACAAAGTCATCACGTATACCCAAACCCAAATAGTAGGAATAGCGGCTTTTATGGCCACCTTTACGTGAGTCAAGACACATCATGCTGCGGTCGTTGATACATCGGATATCTAACAATGCTTGTAATCACACACGACACGGATCTTGGTATTGAGGTGCATAAAAGTAATTGATTATCTATGCTTAATCAATGCTTCTTAGTAGACATACCCTCATAATGATACCAGACACCATCTTGTATCATGTATGTGCCGCAGACTGTCTCAAAGTCATACTGCCATCCCGAGTTGAATCCGTCCCAGCGTCATAATCCAAAGTTCCCAAGGTTGAAGGGTACTAACGCATCCTCCCCACCATTAAGCTTTTCCCTTGTAGAAGACAAAGTCCAATCGTCCATTCTGAGACTTCACAATGGGGTTGTAATTGGCAGGGTTGATCCAGACGTGGTCGGCGCTACACTTGGACAACATCCAGTCTTTGGCAGCACCATTTGACTTGTCACCAATTATTTGGCCGAGATATTTGGTCCCCGTGTCCTTGGTAGAAAGCGCCCATTCCGGTGGACCACTCAGCAAGTCAGAAAAGCATTCTCGATGTAAGTTGGAACCATCAGTGGCGTTCACGCTGCCGCCACCGTCGCAACCCCGGAGAAAGCTGATATCTCCAAATATCGAACCGTCTTCTGCAAGTGCAGACTCAAACAATGTGCCCTGTACATGTGGCTTGCCGTCCAAGTTGACAGCCGGAAGGCCACGGACGACACGGCCCTGCCAAGACGGGCATACTGCTACGAAGACGCGTTGACCGACGGGGACCTTGCCAAGTTAGAATGATCTGCTACCCCAGGAATATTTCGACCTCGTCTGAGCCCCATGGAGACTTACTTCAACATGTTTCCATGGTTTGTTGTCTTTCAGGTTCTCGTACAAGAAGTAATGGCCTTCTGTGCCTTGGTCGAGATTGGTGATGTAGACACCTGGTCCATACTCCGCGTCTCCCGCTAGAAACGAATAGGTTAGCGGAACGCGATGGAACTATGTGAGGCTCCATGTTACTAACTAGTATATATCGTGTAGTCGATATCCTGACCGCACGATGCGGTGGATATCCCTCGCTTGAGTTCTGAGCCGACCATTGGGATTTGTGTTGGGAAAGATAGACCAGAGGACACCAGGAGAAGCCCTCCAACCAAAGCAACAAGAGACTTGGTCATTTTGTCTTTCGTCGTATTAGTGAACATATGCTGTAGCTGGCGCGTGGATATCAACAATGGGAATGCTTGGATGCTTGATGAGATATTTCTAACGATGGTGGTTTGATGTATGTAGAGGAGGGTAAAAGGTTTGAAGAAAACAATGCTCCTTTTAT
Organism: Poronia punctata; assembly: GCA_022579005.1. Lineage (NCBI taxonomy): Eukaryota > Fungi > Ascomycota > Sordariomycetes > Xylariales > Xylariaceae > Poronia > Poronia punctata. The sequence goes on along the minus strand of MU401522.1, from coordinate 49,980 downwards.
AAGCTGGTTTCCTGCTTCGAATTGTTTGAGTGGAAGGCGCGTTATTGACTGAAAGTGACGAGGGATTTCCGGTAGCTCTTACTTGGAACCTCGTAGTTAAGGCAATCGCTAAGTAGTATTCCTCCACCTACTTCCCTCCAGGTTTCCCGGTGGAGAGAGAGTGCGACAGAGGTGCTTCAACTCGGCAAGTTCCTGCTGCTAAATATTATGCATGTAAGGTTGTCGCATAGGCATTGGAACTTTGAGTAACTCCGAGGTCGCTTTCAACGGGGAGCTGTGTCGGCTACGGATATGATATTATCTCGCATAAATAGGTGCGACGCACTCAACCTTCATACTTATTGCTTTCATGATAGACGACTTATCTGTTTTCTTGTCGCCTTGCCGCAAGATGGGTTGCACCTGACTGCGGCTGCCACTGAAATGGTGAGTGCGGGCCCTTCTTTCTATCCGGCATATAATGCGTGCACCTTCTAAGGGGTGCGAGCATGTGGACGCATACCTTAACAAGATGTCTGTTAGAAGAGGTTGCAATACTATAAAATACGGGAAGCCACTGCCTCAAGTCTTGACCCACGTAGCAGCTCCCTTCAAATCCGATATTCAGGTTGCCCTAGGTAGGTATGAGGTTGCTGAGAATAAACAGCGCTTGCTATTTTGATTCTGCAAACTCATACAGCTCGTGATCTAGGGGTGACGCAGTCTGCTTGGCTTTACGAAAGGAAGCAACGACGCCCTTATACTTTAGGCAGGGACGTCCTATTCCGCCATGATTGTTGCTTGGACAGTAGGAAGGATCATTCTGCAAGCGCCATACGAGTGACTGGTGCAGCTTTGCGTCTCGCGGTATGTCACGCGCGGCGCCGCTGTTGAGTGGAAAACGGACCTTCACCCATTTACCCTTCCCTGTCAGCTCCCATCGCGTGATGAATGGTACATATTCTACTACCGTCAACGTCTCAATGTTCTACCGATAGGTTGTCCGGAACCGACCAAGAAACACTTACCCATGAATTTCCAGAACATGACCCCAGAGAAGCCAAACCCGCATCCGAACTTGAGCGGTTCGTGTATCGTGCCCGAAAGAGCCTGTTGCTGGTTACGATGTAACATACTTTTGAAAGCGTCGGCTTTATGGGAGAACCGGATGGCAGCTGCCATTTCGCTTTGCCCTATAAGCTGAAGCTCTTCGATCATCCACGCAAGTGAGATGTCGCTTAATTGAAACGGATAATTACTGATTTCGGGTATCGCTTCTTTTGCTTTGCGTGTTGTCAAAAGGGGTTTCCATTTTTTCCGGGATGACCGGTCCTTGGCATCATTGTCTTCCGGGTAAGCTGTTGCCGGCCACCCTCCGCCCACGTCGCCGTGATTCCCTGGAAACCATACCTCTTTTATGTCATCGGTTTCAATATCTATTTTTGTCCGGGTATCCTGAGCAAGCAAAGCTGGCTTGAACTTCACCCGACGCTCATCAACGGAAACCGCGTGCCGGACATATGTGGCCGTACCTAGGACTGGAGCAGGTACCGGTGGATGTCTTTCCAAGGTCGCAATGGAATTGACGCAGTCCCAGATACCGAGGAAGTAGACTTTGATGTTAGTTTCTTTGGTTATTTCTAGGCCGTCTACCTCCTTTATTATTGCCTCCTTTCGACAAAAGGTGTCGCTAAAGGCCATTACCTCGTTATAGGCAATCTTGAACTCGCTCTGCGTCGGCTTGTCATTACCCTGGATATCATCCTGTGTAGGGTTGGTCATTTCATATGATTGCTCATGAAGGTCTTCTCCGTGGTCATCTTTACGTGCTTGCGCCACTTCAAACTCTTTGGTCTCACCATCAAGGTATCGGTGATAGAGACGGTAAGCAAATGATACCATTTCCTCGTTGCCCTTACATAGCAAGCCAACAGTATGAATCATACGAGCTAGAAATCTAGCACTTTCCCAGTCGTAAGCGCTCGAGTTTTCCTAGTTGGTATATGGGTACTGGTAGGTGTAGGCTCACGTGAAGGCGCCTCGGCTGAAACCGAACAGGTAAATTTTCGCACCCTTCAGTTTTCGTACCGGGGACATGGTTAGCTTTGTCTCTAGCGGTGGGATGTGGCGCAATCATTACTTACTGTCTCATAATATTTCATCAAAAATCGGTAGCCAGACATTACATGGGCGTCAAACGTGATTCCAAAGCCCTGATCGACGGTCAGGGCGATGGATCTTTTCAACTCGCCAAGCCGCGACCTGATGACCGATTTCTCGTTCACGTCATATGTCCCAATACCAGCTGATCGTCTCTTGTAAGTAATAATGGAAGCAAACAACACCCTCCGCGGATATTGGACTTACTCTGGTAATAATGAAATTGGCTAGGGTCGTGACGGTCCAGTTTGTGCAAGATCTTGACAACATTTGTATCAGCGTCCGAGCCGGTAAAGGAGTTGCCTGTGCCATCAAAACATAGCACGAGTTTCCTAGGCTTAGACGGCAGTTGGGCCATAATTCTGTTTGAATAATCACAAAAGACGCCGGAAATGAAGTCGAAGAATCGACAGCAGGGCTTGTAGATCTTATAAAGGAGAAGATGCTGCTCGGCGTACCATGTAATTTGAGGACCAGTATTGACGGGATTCTTATATATATGTACCCTACTTCGGTGTCGCTGGGCGTTGGTAGTCACATTCCCGACTAGTCTTGCCGAGACTTACATCCCTCATGACCTCTCGGTAATAATAGTCAACAAGTCTTTACAGCTATAAGAGGTTTCAACTTTCACGTACCTACTACTAGGCAGCCACTTGCACACCCAGCTTATGTGATAAGTTGTCAGCCACGACCACAACAACGCCACAGGGGCTTAGTTCAGCTATACAAAACATGATGGTCCGCTGACGCCGCTGACGCCGCACCAGTAGCATTACTGTTAAGAAAGTGACGGCCTTCCTCACATAGAAAATAGAATTTCTTGGTGTGCCCACAAGCTCTGACTACCGTACGTCTGAAGGATCCGTTCGCCTAGGCGCACATGTACGATTTGCCCCGTGTGCAAGAGAAAATGAACCGAATATCGGCGTGTTACCTACCTATTTTTACATACTGGGGTGGAGGGCTATGCGCCGCGACAAGTGAATCTGACTAAGAAGGTAGGTTTAAAGAATGTAACTGGTGCGGTGAGAATGTGTTTCACGACAGGAAAGGTGCACATGATATGAAGTATGTAGGACAAGTGACCAGGAAGAAATTATCGATATATATACTTTTTCTATCTACAGATTAGTCTAGAAGAATATTGAGCCTTGGAGGCTTTTTGATGACTAAATAGGGGGGGGGGGGGGGTGGACCGCATCTCTTAACCTAACAAACATTAGGAAGAATGAGTACGTACAGTTTTAGGATCAACGCAACGAAGAGCTAGCGCTTGCTTTTAATTGGGTGTCGAGTAAGTAAAGGCAGATAGATACCTAGAGAAGCCCCTCACTCGTGTATAACATGAAATCGGTCGATACTCTCTCGGTTCCTTATGTTTGGTTATGGGTGGATTTGTTTGCCATTTACGCGTCTGATCAAATATGTGTACACGACTGTCAAGGTAATATTGTGTAGAATTAGATCTCCGGTGCAGCCCATCTCCAAGGGGGTCCGGGACGGGGGGGAAAGGTGGAGATGAACCACGCCGACGTTTACTTTGGCATCGGAACGGATCTATCCAAGCCAGCCGCGGTTTTATCAGCGAGGTTCTAGGTTTGACTCCTCCCCATTTATCATGCGTAGTTTTACACGTTCAACCTGGTGTTCACGTACGAGTACACTGTACGTGTATCTTACAGTCTCTACGAGTAGGGGACTTGCTATGACGAGTACGTTACGTTAGTAAGCCCTGGGAATTCATCAAACTCGATGACTCCACTGACAGTAACAAAAAAACAAAAAAACAAGTAAAGAAGCCTCCCTTTCCTCTACACTTAAAACCAAAAGGAATATGCTTGATGCTTGGAATGCTGCTGTTGGGAACTGAGCGCACCTCTGCTATCCCAGGATAAAAAGCCGTCCCGCTATGGATTAACGCGCCGGTACGTTCCACTTTATACCAGTAGCAGTTTAGCAGTTCTTCTCCGGTCCCGATTTAGGCGGTTTTGTAGGCTGGGTTTCTAGGGCCAGAGCCTGGCGATGGAAATACGAGCCTGTCCCGTCAGGGATTAGCGTGTAGAGCTGGCTAGTAAGTTGTGTGGGCCTTGATTCTGTGGTCGTTGACGTCTAAGGGGGGGGGGGGTGTGGGGGGAACCCTTTTCGTCTAGAGATCTTGATTAACCAAGTATGCTACACCTATCTACGTAGTCAAATAACATCCTTTAATCTTGTCGAGGTGTCGGTTTCTTACTGGGAGCCACAATCTGTTATGCTTGTGCCTGACTGTAGGTTATAGGTGCTAGGATGCCCAGGGGCAGGGTTCCATCATCAGATCAACAAGACACACTGCGATAAACAGTAAGCAGATGTTGAACGACAAGACGGAATAAGCCCAGTCACTACACACTTTACACCATCACACCTGACAATTACTATATAGACGAGGTAAGGATGCAAGGTAAGTACAAAGTTAAAATGTGCTGTTCAACGGGCTTCAATCCAGAATAATCTCTTCATCCGCATCCATTTAATCCAGCAGGGACAGAAAAAGGAGCCCTTGCTTGATGAACCGTCGTTTCATCTCACTGGAAGTGTCGCGCAGCGAGATATTCGGCTCGCACTCTTTCCTCCCCAAGGCCACGACAACGAAATACAAAGCTACCATGGCCTCCAACGTAGCATCTTTGCTCGAAAAGTTCCTCCCATCCAAGACGAAAGTCTACGACCAGCTCAACGACGACGATGTAGTAGAAGACCAGTCGGTAGCGCAAGAGCGATGGCTAAAGAAATACTACTTCACGCGCGTGGCCTTCTCCTCGGCATGGGTAGCAGCAGCCTTCACAATCGGAAGCGCCTACTATTTTGTCGGCGCCGTGCTGCTCGTCATATACCCGCTCTGGGATGCCGGCGCCAACGTAATCGACGCGCAACACAGCGGCGGACTGGCCAACAACCAGACGCAAGCCATCAATGTCCTGGCCAGTCTAGCGACTACGGTAGCGGTGCTGGTAGCCGTCATGATCAACATGCACTGGGTCCTCGGGGTCTACGGAGCGTGGGCCATCCTTTCCGGCCTCATGCAGCTCGGCTCTGGCGCCCGTCGCTGGAAGACGGCGGGGGCGCAGTGGGCCATGATCATCAGCGGTGCGCAGTCCGCGGTGGCGGGCAGTTTCTTCATATTCGAAGCTACACAGCCCAAAGAACGCTCGATCAAGAAGATGGCCGGATACGCGGCATTTGGTGCATTCTACTTCTTGGTGTCGGCGCTATGGCTTACGGTAAAGGAGCTGCGGCGGCCGAAGGAGGTAAAGAATGATGATTTCTGAAAGCTTCAAATAGACTAGGATGGAACAGCCGTTTCACCTATTACGTGTAGTAGGCGGATGTCTGGCAAGGTAGCCTCTGATGGGGTCGGTGGTCCAAAGCGGAAAAATAAAACAAGTATTGGTACATGCCAGCCTGAATGTGCCTATACGAGTGAGTAAGTATGAATCGTGTGTGTATATAGGGTACGTTAGAAGCACCGTCCTGCATCTACATAAAAGCCAAAATGCTAAATTGACGGATGGACATGAGGAGCGTATGTCACCAATCAAAACGATACTCGTAATACCAGCTCTTAAGAAGAGTAGAAGATCGAATGATATTGATTGCAAACAAGATGCGGGCCTTGGGTAACGTCCCAATATTCTAGTAATGGACCAATGGAAAACCAACCAAGAGCATTGGGAGTGTACCTACACATATGCATGATGCACAAGGAAGGGACACCTAAACACCCCATTGCGCAACATGGAGAATGCGCATTTGCGCATGCCCTACACCTCGGAGGATTCTACATGGGATGTCGCAGTTGCGGTCGCGGTTCTGATTAGTAGGGGGTTCCATAGGTACCGTAGCAATCTTAGAGGGGAAAAAGGATAGGCTAATAAAACTCAGAGGGAGTAGTATTGATATAAAAAACAGGCATTATTGGTAATGAGAGAAAGAGCAAGTAGTCTAGTGACTGCCACAAATATGCAGCAAGTACCCGTCCCTGTAAAACACAAGACACACCCGACGTAACTGACGTAATCCCGGCAGGTTTGATCAATAGGTAACAAACACATCCATCCTCTAATCTTGTACGTGCGAGTGAGGCTGCCGTCATGTGACATGTCGTCGCGTCGCTTTCCCCGCCTAGTCCTGATTTTTGATTTCACCAGGCCGTATATTGGGGCGAAAACTCACTTGCCAATTCTAAATGAGGTTTGTATGACAGAGAAAGCCAACAAACAGTGTATAGCTTCCATCGCGGGCACCCAAAAAGCAAAAGATTGAAACACACGCGGCCACGGACGCCTGAGAACAAACGACTCCCCTCCATCAAAAATGTCGAAACTCGCCGTCGTCTTTCCACTGGTACGCATGCCTCCTGTACCATCATGTCAAGCATAACGCGAACAACTACTTACTCATTCTACTACTGTAGCTAATGGTGGCTCTCATATGCATTGCCATGTAACTATCCAACTTCCGTTTCATCTTGCTGATCATGAACCATGACTTCGCATCTCTGACACAATGGAATAGCTACACGCAAGTCACGTCTAGTACCTTATCTCTACCCATCTCGACAGGAACGACTGTTCTCACGATCCTCCTTCCCCTATTTGCAGCCGCCAATGTCTACTTCACACCCGTCTTGACGCGGTTCTTCCACTCTGCCAACTACCAGCAATTTCTACCATATGCATTACACATTCTCCAAGGTGGTCTCACGCTTGTCATAGCCACCCTCGCGTTACAAGGGTCCTTGCCCGGCCGGATGCTGGATTGCGGGTTAGAAGAAAATTGGCAGCAACTTTGGAGTAACCATGACGGCCGTGGCATTGAACGGATCCAAAACGCCTTCGAGTGTTGCGGTTTCCGGTCTCTCAAGGACCGTGACTGGCCTCGAGGTCAGTGCCGAAACATCTACGATAATAGACACTCGTCATGCATTGAGCCTTGGCGAGCGTCTATGCAGCGCACCTCTGGTCTAGAGTTTACCGTCGCTGTAGTTGTTGGTCTTATCCAAGTACGTGAACCTAATACTCGAACGAAATCCAATTTATTATTCAACTGACTTTGAGCAGCTGGCACATCTCATATATCTACAACGTCAAGGTCGCTCTACTACTGGCAACAATGCCGATTATAGACGTCTCCCGCACCGGGTTGAGGCCGGCGAGAACGGACGGCTTATCGAAGAGGACCCAGAGGCTTATCATGATGCTGACGATGAGGAGAATGGCGTCGAGCCAACTTCTTCTCAATCCCAGCCTGCTGATTTCGGTGAAGAGCCGCCTCATCGAGTCATGCCTTCTGGTCTTGGTGGGGAGGAAGCAAATCAATGGCGGACTTGAATTAGGGGAGTGAATGGCCGTTATGTACCCCCGCCCCCAGACACCTTGTTTTCACGACCCTCTGGTGTGTCACCTGATCCATGGCACTGCCTTGCTACCTTCTATGTTTTGGTGGACACGGATACCGGAAGTGTTTTCAAGATTGTACAGAGTTGTATTAAGGGCAGAGAGTATAGAGACAAGTCTATCCGCAGGCCATGGCCATGAAGTCCCTGGGAATAAAGGAAAGGACGTTGGTCTGCTGACTAAGGCACTGGATCCCTTAACTTAAGTAAACCGCTTCTAGTCTGAGAGCAGCTCGAAATCTGCAAGGTATGCACATGAATTGCTCGATAGTTGTATCATTGTGCAGAAAGATCTAGGCAAGAAAAGTACATGGATATAAAAATCAAACCGCTCCTAAAGTTGGGATGCTGTCCATGGTAGAAATCAAATTCCTTGTCCCCGTGCCTTGCTCCGATTCCTGTATTACCCAATATACCAACTCCAGCCATGGGAAACGCTCATAAATAGCATCGTACATCCAAACACCCAAGGAAAAAAAAAAGCAACGCTCATCATTCGTCAAGTAATTCATACCACTCCGGAATCTCCTTGATCAAACTCCACATATACTTCTCCAACTTGACAGCACACTTAGTATACACCGTCGAGGCATCATTATACTGCTTGCAATTCTTAAAAATCAACTTGAGATCGTGAACAAGATCCTTCGGAGCAGCATAAAGGTCCTGCTTCAATTTATCCTCGATAGTCGACAAGTCCATAGGCGACGTGATGACGTTGTAATAATCCGGGACCTCATCCCTATTAACCGGATGAAGGAACGGCCAGGCCTGTTTATGGAACTGGATCTGGGACAGGAACCGCTGCAACTCGTTGAAATGGGGACCGTGGCGCGGTTCTCTAGCCAGCTCGTCCATGCCGGGCGACCAGCCCGTAGCCTTGATGGCTGGCATGGAGAGGGGATCGACGGGCGTGATATTCCCATTGGCCCATTGCTGAGGCGGTTGATGGACGACGTCGCTCTTGCTCAGGAGACGGATTTTCGCCAGGATGGTCTCCTTCTGTTTGAGCAGCATACGGCCGACTTCGAGGTAGCGGATCCGGGGGACCATGGAACATTGCATCAGCGTGCCCCCTTCGTAATCCTTGATATACCCCATCCAGATGGACTTTTCCAGCGTGATCTCCTTGGTGAACCCCTGTTTCTGGAAATATCCCGTCGCGTAATTATCGGCGTACGTCAAGAAATGCATCACGGGCGAGGTCGCCCTGACGTAATCCTTCAGATGCGCCATGAGGTGCGCGCCGTATCCCTTGACCTGCTGATCGGAGGCGACGGCGCAGAAGACGATTTCGGCGAACCGCCTATCGCGGAATTCACGATATGCTATCCCGCCGATGATTTCCAGCGGCTTCTTGACGATGGCGATGGACAGATGGGTGCGATCGTAGACGAGTCGAGCGATGTAGTCTTTCGGCATTTTCGGAAGTTGTTTCTGGAACAGACATTTAAGTCCCGTGAGGATGATCATGCTCTCTCTCTCGCCATCGTTGTTGACGACTCGGAATTCGATCTCGCCTTCTCGTTCTTCTATGACTGCCGGCTTCCAAAGAGAGTTAGAATAAAAGAAATAGATAGATAGATCAATCAACGAATCTCGTTGCAACGCTACGAGGGAGAGGGACTGAAAGAGAGCAGACAAAAAACATAAATAAATAATCAATCAATCAATCAATTATTTACCTTCTCTGGAAATGGGATTCTCTGGGGTTTTACAGCCGGGGCTCCTCCAACACCTAGCTTCGAGTGCGAATCATGAAGCGTCTTGACTCGTTTGGCGTTAGGGGCGGTGGTGGGGTCTTCAGAAGCCCGGCGCTTCGGAACGGGGTCGGCGCATGTCTCCATCTAGGGTGCGAAAGTCGTAAAAAGTATAGGGGGTGTCATGGAATTGTAATCGACAGAACTGTACTCTTCTCTCCCTCATCAACAAAGGCTCTTGTCCCCAAATGATGTTAAGGGGTGAGTTTGCCTAGATACACGTAAAGGTCAAGGTTAACACGTAATTGCCTGGTGTTTGGCTTACGCGCCACTCATCTGGAGAGATGATATTAGTCACATGATAAATACCCCACATTTCCCGATCAGATGCAAATGCCCTGCCCCTTTATACGTAATTGGCTAATTTTAGCTCCACGGACGCTAGACCCCTGTCCAAGAGATACTAGCGCCCCCTTGGAATATTTTAGCGTATTGTGCCATTACTACGTGCGTGAATGAAACACGTTCATATTGGCAGGCATGTGACGGGAATAGCTTCAATCGCTATAACAAATACTTTAACCTAGGTATTCATCTGTACAAGGTAGCGGCGAGCTTCTTAAAGCTTTAGGCAAGCACGCCTCTCCCTGTGGCGGCTTCTTATCAGTACGTGTATATCTAAGCAGATGATAGACCAACGTACGAGTAGGTACCCCTACTCTAAGCAGGAGGTCGAGACGGATTATTTAGTTCGGAGGTCCGGCCGGAAGATGGTCGGTAGTTTTGTCTTTATTGGTACCCCTATCAGGCAATCACACACTCGCACGTGTTTTACTGATCTCGAGCACCCTCCGACTCGACCTCTCCGAGACCGACAGTCCAAGGTGTACCAGAATCAAATGAGGTAATAGCTGATTATTTCTGTCGGACACTTAATCGGATAGTAATATAATGTAGCTTACCTCCTAGCCTCAATACGTTCCTCATGCTATATTCACATAAGACATCCAAGTATATTATCCTAGGTGACAATTTTTACCTCTGTGAGAGATTCGAGCAACCGTTTCCACATGGCCGTGCTCTCCGGATCCGCCGTTCCTTGTGTTAACGTCTCTCTATGTCCAATTACGATCAAGCCTGCTCTCGCACGGGTTAAAGCGACATTCATGCGCCGAAGATCTTTGAGGAATCCGATTTCGCATTTGATGTTGCACCTGGTCGTCACGAAAACGACAATATCTGCCTCGCGTCCCTGATATCCGTCGATGCTGGACACTTCAATGTTCTTCATACCGACAAGGGTACTCTTCAGCACCTCTAGCTGTTTCGAGTATGGCGTCAGGACGGCTATGCTCTGCCCGGGTGTCTTGTCTTGGTCTGTGCGGGTGCATGATAAAAGCTTGCAGACTTTCTGACATACTTCCGCTTGACCTTGGTTCGTCTTTGACCTTTGGGAAAAAGGGTCTTCCAAAGTGCTGCACTGGATAAACACTGTTCGGATCCTATCCGCCTTCCTTTCCGGCCATGGGAACACAGAGTCGTCTAGAGGTCTGTCGACGGGGCTTATGCCGGTATGCAGGTTTCCGTCGTAGAATTGATCCGAGCTGAAGCTGCAGATGGAGGGATGCATACGGTATTGTGTATCGAGCATGATCTTGGGGATGCTATCCGCCTCCAACGGTTTCGTGTATAATCTCTCGAATAGAGAAACGTCAAAGTCGAGCGCTGCTGCTAGTTTCTGCACCGTCGGTCTGAGCTGCACGTGGTCCCCGACGAGAAGCGCGCGTTGACAACCTTTTGTCAGTGGCACGAGTGAGACTGGCTCTGTCTGCTGTGACGCTTCGTCGATGATGACTACCTCGAACATTTGTTTACGGAGGAGACCGATCCCTGCGCCGACGCATGTGGTGAAAGCAAGGCGACATTTTTTCGCCCGCCTCTCCGCTTCTCTGAGATTCTTTGGGTTCGAGTAGATTTCCTCTCCCGCCATGGCATCCAATGTATAACTCCTTAGATCATCGGCCACTTTACGGATCTGTCTTCTGTCAGTGTGGTACCTACAAGTGTTATCCGTTGTACCAGTCTGTTTCAACTTACCTCTGTCGATATACGAAGAACGGATTGGTTTTCGGGCTTTGCTATAGAGAGATACCTCCTCATGACATTATCCACGGCGTTATGGGTAGGGGCGGTGATGAGGATTCGCGCTTTTGGTAAGAGCTTTTCAAGCCCAACTATAGCAGCTGCTATGGTTTGAGTCTTGCCTGTGCCAGGCGGTCCCCAAAGGCATACAAGTGGGCTTTCAAGCGTGGCCTTGACTGCTGCCCTTTGGCTGGCATTTAGTGATATCGCTGTCTCAGTAGCGTCAGGGGCCAAAGGGGAAGAAACAGGCTGGCTATGACTAGATGGCATGCCCAACACCAAAGACCAGATCGGACAGTGTGCTTCGGGGTTGGCCGCAAAAGCTGTGATTGCAGTTAGCATGGCCTTTGTAGTGACGAATGACGCGCCGTAGGTCAGTCTCCAAGAGCACTTCTCGAAATATGGCGGCAACGGATGTAAACATCGAAACCTTGCCATTCCTTTCTCGGAATAAGTCACCAAAGCGTCCATTGAATACAGTCTTCGAAGCGACGTGTTCATAGGCGGACTGGCCACCGTGAGCCGTACGTGAGCAGATGCTTCTGGAGTGCCGCCGGGCGAGTCGATTCGGAACGTGGATATGACTACTGCGTTCCTATCCATTTGCTCGGTGTGTAACTTGAGCGACAGAAGATCATCCCGATCCTTGGCCTCCTCGTCCACTTCCCCGATATGGTCCATGGCGGTACCAATCAGGTTCTTCTTGAAATTCTCCATCACCAAGGGATCTAGGCTTTCGAGAAGGCGGTTCGCCTCGGGCTCAAAACATTCGAGAAGAATATCCAACGCAAGCCCGGGTGAGCGAACTGTGAGTGCTACGAGCTCTACTAGCTCTGCAAATATGCCTGATGACATGGATCCTATCTGGGAAAACGTCTTTCGCATAGGATCCAGAACAAGTTCTTGTGCATTGTTTGCGGATAGAATGAAGCCCCTAATGATATCGGGGGCCCTGTTCTCAATCTGAGTTCCCAGATCCCCCGGGAGATCGGTCCAGTTATCTATCCGGGAAAAGCAGACCGAAAGGAAAGGGGAATGCTCCAACGTTGAGAATACAACATTGAGAACTGCTGATGGCGCAAGAGCCGGCCCTGGTTCGGCAATTCGATCGAAAAGGTAATCGACGGCTTTAAGTAATAAATCTCGAGCATCGTTTTCGTACAACCAGGTAAAAAGATGCGATAGCTGCTCCTCTGAGTCGATGTCGCTGAGTATGGAGAGATCTTCTCTTGCGATGCAAGCGATATACTTCGGTTCCAAAGCCAAGTCAACGGAGGCGATGGTGGGAATTGAATACTCATTCGGCTCTTCGTTGAACAAGGGCATTACTTCGTCGGTATCGATATACTGAAGCCAACGGTCGAGTTTCTCCATAGACTGGACATCCCGGTTCGTGATCACGTATACTTCCTACAATTCTCATCAGTCTCTGGTTACCTTCCATCTCTTGACGGAGACGATACGGGGCGAGAGTGCGGGCTCAAAGTAGGGATGCTTACTGCTGCATGGACGGCGTTTCTGTTGACTCTCCCGATATGTGTCAAAAGACCCTGGCTGAACTTATTTAGAGCGACACTAACAATAAAGTCAAAATTCTGTCCCTGGTCAAGTGTTTCCTGTCGCTGGCGCCGCCGATCCCCAGTGTTCGCTTTGCCTCTGTAAGAGCTATCATCTGAGCCTCCATGCCGGATGTGGATCCAGGTATTGCTTCGTTGTTGCTCAAACAACTGGAAAGTGTTATCGTCGCTATACAACCGGTAGTTCATCTTGGTTGGCAGGCACAAACGGCTCTGTCGTTCCGCCCCTTGGTTGTGAGGGAAGGCGAATACCCGTACGTGATTGTCCACAAGGCAATCTTGTGATCTTTCAATCTTCTTTGGTACATATATCGCGACTGTAAGGCGCTCATCAACTCGAGTAATGATGAGCTTTCTATGAAAAAGCTCCATGTATTTGGACGTCGCCTCGAGGAAAGTAGCCATCCTCTCATGAGCTGAGTCGTAAACGCGCTTCCAACCAACACGAGGATGGTTCAGACCAAAACGCTTGAGCTCAGGGACGGTGAGTAAGCCGGAGGAACAAAGAGCATTCATGACATTATTTGGCACGTCCGGTAGTGTCGGCACCTGGTTAATCGTCCACGTCTTTTCCTCGGCCGAAAGACGGTTAAAGTCGAACAAGTGTAGCAAGTCCTGTAAGGGCGTGTCATTCTTTCTGCACCACTTAAAAGCCAACTGAATGAGCTCAAATTCGGAAATAGCAACCCCGACTCGGTTTAGGAGAAGCTCTACAGCGTCGAAATCGTAGCCTTCTAGATCCCCCAAGTCCGAGTTGACCAACCTCCTAACCGCTGCCTCGTGAAGGACATCGAGAATGAATGGCGCGGAATCCGGTGAGGGATCTGGGGTTTTTTCCAATTTCGGTGGGACTTTGATTCGATTACCGTCGACACATTGCGAAAAGAGACGGTTGAGCTCCTGGCACTCGGGCGCCATGGGCCCCTTGACTTTTACCCAGTCTAAATAGAGGTTTTTTACCCGCCCTAGCGAGATGCTGGAATACTGGGCGAAGAACTATGCACGTTACCTTGAGTTGGTGGTCCAGTTGATAAGCAAGAACTATCTTAGACTTACCTGCAGACGATCATCATCGGTTATGGGCTTAAACGTGACTGGTTCTCGCGCTCCTGGATATAACGCAGGCTCGGCGACTCTGGATGGAATGAGATCCTCGTCCCAGGAGACAAAAACTAGTAATGTCGCCCGACATATTAGTTTTCACTATCGCCCAAAGTCAAGATTAGACTCGACTTACAAGTGTCTCCATCAAGATCCCCTCCAGACATCATATCAGCTGACGGTCTTTTCCCCTTGATGGGGAAGACGATGCAATCAACTAGATGCGCTAGGGCGGGATGCTCCACCACCTTTAGCTTTTGTAGGTCTCCCGGATGAAGACATGGATTACGGGTAACGAGTACATGAGCGTTTATGAGCGTTTGAGGCTCGCCTCTCAAGTCTGTCGTGACCTTTACATGACATTCCCCCGGCTTCAGTACGCCCCAAGCATCGCACACACCAAAAAGCAGCCTGGATTTCGGCACCAGTATCCGGCATTTCTGCGTGTCTCGCTTGCTCAGCATCTTCCCCTTCTCTGCTTTAACAAGCTTTAGAATCTCGGGTTTAACGGCGTCGATAGATTCCAGCAGCAACTTTTCTGCGAGGTCGGGCTTGTTCACGTGGCAGAGGAACCGAAAGGCTGCCAGCGGGTCTTTAGGGGCTAGTTCCAAAAACGCAAAGTGCTCTTTCTGTTTTCTCAATAGTGTTTCCGCCGATATCCCCAGGGAGTTCAATAGAATCACCACCTCGTCGTTGAGATGTCCATATACGTAGGGCTTTGGTTAAACAATCAGCATATGGACAAATGTAGAGTACTCTCAACTGGGAGTTTTCTTTATACCTTTGCGTACTCGACAATAGAAAAGGAGTTGTCGTCGCCGCCGGTAAACTTCTTCATGGACTTCCGGAACTTCATAAGGACACGCGGATCCTTCATTGTAGGGTCGATCGTCAAGACGCCTTTATACCCCTTGTATCTTATCTGGAATACAGATGGACTGTACCTCTTGGCACGAAAACAAATACGCAGCCGGCGCGAAAGTTCCTGGGCGAACCGGGGCGAGATTAGGCCACAGCCGTCAGTGAAGATATAGTTATCATTCTCAACATCCGGGACGTCTTCGCAGCGAGCGGGATCTACCGTCATAACTGCCTCAGCGGATGAGAAGAGGAGTCCGATACGTTTTGCCTTCTTCGCCACCGTCTTCATCTTGCTAAAGTCGCCGAACGACTCAATCCGCTGCGTGATAACATCTTTCGGGGCCGCCAATAGCAGAGTGGTCCGGGACTTGAGCTGACTATTGCTATAACCGTAGAAGTTGTACCGAATGTCATGGATCTCAACGCCTGTTCGGAGTAGTCTTGTTATGTAACCGGTTGTCTCCTTTGTTGTCCATCGTGTCGGTTCCCCCTTTTCGTCGTGACTAGGACGGAACGACGAAAAGGAGACAGATAAAAGATCACTTGGTTTCAGGCCTTGTGTCGCTCGATTCGGATTCAGCTTTTGGAGCCTAATAGAAATGTTGGAGCCCGTGGCCGCTGAGACCAGACTGATAGCCGTAATCAGGCTGTGTCTGTCCAAGACATTGGGTTCAGGCAGTTTTAGGTCTCTGCCGTATTTCCACTCCGAGTCCGAAAGCGCCACACTCTGCAGCCTTTTCTCGTAGGTGGTGATATTTATCCTGTCCATCTTGCGTGCTTGACTCCCAGCTTGTGGGAGGGCCGAACGGGATTAAAATTGCATTACTTATCGAAATGAGTACACCCTTGCGGGCGGGTAGCAGGTGGCCACACAAACACTCGGTATGTGACGAATGTGCAGAACGGCTGAGCCATAGGAGGTGCAAGAGCGGCGTAGAGATGCATGCACGGTGATAGTGATAGGTCATATTATGCATCCTCTCCACAACCATAAACCCATCGGTACTTACTCACCACGACATATTCCATGCGACTTTGAAATTGCACAATGCAACATCGTGTGTACTTGTAGACATGAGGCTACCCGTCATATCTCACGAACCAACAGCAACATGAAGACGTCGCCATGCTGCCAAGAACGATGTATATGCCTATATAAGCACTCATACCCACACCCAAGGTCAAGACGACACGATACATCCATATAACACACACACATGCACACACGCGCCCCCCTGGGCCAATAGTAAAGCAGTACCAAGAAAAAGGCAAACACTCACCATGTCGATAACCCCAAACATTTATATAATTGGAAGCCAATGCACCGGCAAAACAACCCTCGCGAGCGCGTTATGTGACGGCTTCGACCGCAACACAGGCGTCGACGACGAAGGGAAACCAGCTCTGATCACCGAGGTCGCTCGCAGCGTCCTCGAAAGACACCACTTCGCCAGACATGACATCCGCAACTCTGCCGAGCGTGCCTTGGAGTTACAGAGACTCATCCTTGAGGCGCAGCATGTGAGCGAGACGGCCTGGCTGAGGGAACGTGCTTGGTTCGTGTCGGACAGATCGGCCGTGGACCCCATCATCTACGCGCGCAAATATGCAAGCCGGGAAGCGGCTGACGCCCTCTGTGACTCGGACAAGTGGCGCGGAATGAGCGGACGTATGGCCAAATCTGCTGTGATACTGTGCGAGGCGCCGGTTCATTGGCTTGTCGATGATGGTGTCAGGCTTATGCCGCTCGATGAAGATGAGTGGTTGCAAATTCATAACGAATTTTGCCATGTTCTTGAGCAGTATGGGATTGAGTATTACGTTTTGCCCGGGTCGATGGCCGATATGGGCGAGAGAATCCGGTTTGTGCTGACGAAATGGGAGGACAAGAGGAACCAACTGAATAGTGGCGGACATGGGCCTTGACAACGGAAATCACGACTGACGTATCGCACACATGCAAGGGACAGAATTTGTTCGCCCAACCGGGACGGTTTTCGCTGTGAGCGACTTGCGCTTTTTAATTGAAACGTGCTATATTGGTATCTATCGCAATCTGAAGGAAGGAGCAAACGGAATGGATGCCTTGGTCTTACTATGGCTATTGCGATGCGCAAGCAGGAGGAACAATGTAAAGGGGCCCACCCGGTACAACATGGACGCTTGCGTATCCTCTTTCCATCTCCATTCCCATCATTATCAGTCGGTACAAACATTCAACGTCGGTTATCCTGCGTGTCGAGCAAATACAACGTTTTAGAACACACATCCACCTTTCTTGACTCATTAAACGTGACTAAACATATCGCTTACGGAAATATTATTTTTCCCGCGGAACCTTTATAGGTCGGCGATATCGTAGTCGTATTCAGGATAATCGACGTCGGGATCGCATTGGGGGTCGTCAAAAGGCTCGGCAGTAGGCTCGGCAGTAGACTCCATCACTGACTCGAACTCAGGCCGCGATTCAGACTCCGACTCTGTTTCAAGCTCGGGCTCGACCTCGTTTTCCACCTCGGGTTCAACCATAGACTGAACTTCAGACTCGGGCTCAAAAGCATCGGCACTATCGACAACAGGCTCCTGTTCAACTGCGTCGCACTCCAATGCTTCGGCATCGGGAAGGACAGACTGAGTAGGCAGCGGAAGCAGCTCCGCGACAGTGCTAGTTGGACATCCCGACGTCGGCGTCTCAGTGGGCTTCACCAAGACGGTTTGGAAAGCCGTGGCCGTCTCGACCTCGGTTTGCGTTTCCGTCTCAGTTTGTGTCTGTGTTTGTGTTACTGTGCGCACAACCTTGATCACCGTCTTCTCCATGACGGTAGCGGTCTCGACCTCTTCCACCGTTAGAACGTCAGCCTCAGGCTCCAAGTCGACCTCGGTCTCAGCGGAGCAGGCGGGGGCCTCGACGGACGGGGATGGCTTCGCAGCCGGCTTGCAAGGGCTATAATTGTTGGGAGTTCCAGAGGACGATGCAAAAGGTTTCTCAGCCTGCTGCAACGTGGTATCTTTCTCTGGTTCATTGCTGACATCCATCGGCTCAGATACCGCAATTTCCTCGGTAGTAGCAATCGACTCAGAAATCTCTATGGATCCGATGGCCGAAGGGACGTCGTTAGGTGAATCTTCTTTTTCGAATCGAACACTTGCCTCGCTCGAGCCATCTTGGGCCTTTCCAGAGCTCAACGTAGCTATTGTCGGCTCCTCTGCTACAGACTGAGTCACTTCAACATAAGGAACAGCCGAGGCCGTATCCACGACCAGCGATTGCTGCATTTCGGGGGCGACCTGCAGGCCCTGAAACGAAGCTTCGTAAGATGTCGTCGGAGGGGCATGCCTCAGCGCGAGGAATAGTACAAAGACACTCAGGGTTGCTATAACAATGTTCTTCCGGTCTTGTACCAGGACTCGCGCTGACCGCAACAAAAGCCCGGGCAGAGAGGCCGACTGGTACTCCTTTTTGGGCTGGTCTCTGCATTCCTTGGCCTCCCCGGGTGGAGATCGTGGAGAAGCCGGCGGAACAAAAGGACCTGGGCGTTGGAACGAGGTAGCTCGACTAGCAGGCTCTGGCGGTGGCGGACTTTCTCCATATATCTCGCGTAGTCTCTCCTCATCCCTCTGGCGCCGATCGAAAGATCGAAGGCGCTCATGGGCGAGGTCGGGCATCTCGCCCCGTCCCCTTTCAGGCTGGTGTGGTGGTGCAGGGGATGTCGACATACGTGCCCGAGTCCGAGCTTGAGAGAAAAGGCGCTCCTCACTTTGACGGCGTTCTTCGTATTGAGCGGCCACTTCTTTGGCGATTTCGACCTCCTCATGCTGTGAGATCTCGCCCTCCTGTTGGGCAGCGGCAAGACGGACGATTTCATCCTGGATGCTAGGTTCGACAATCGGCTCAAGCTCCACATCGACGCGCTCCATCTCCTTCCAACATGCCTCCCAAGCACCCGCACGCATCAGGCCGTTACTAGCGTAGACTTTGACGCGGTAGATCTTGGCATCACCCAGAGGGTCGTATCGAATCTCACTCTTGCACGTACCACACCAACGGCGCTTAGAGGAAGACTGCCTCCGGTCCTGTCCGTCATCATCTTCGCTCTCTTCGCCTTCGGTCAGGATTGGTTCGTTGGAGGGGCCTAGGTAGTGGCCGCATTCTAGGATCCTTGCGCGGCGGCGGACAGGAAGATCCAAAGCTTCTAGTAGACGCTCCTCGAGAACCTCATAGTCATTCTGAGGGTGGCCTAGTAGAATACCTCGTTCGATCACCGTGTCTCCAACACGATCCTGTAACACACGCCAGGAGTCGCGGAGTGACTTTGCCTGCTCACTCAGCTCGGCCGGATCGAGGTTGTTTACCAATTCTCCCCACATCCAGCGCAAGGGGAGCAATGTGACATGAAGTAGCACGAGGGGTGCTTCTGGGCGGGACTTGAAACGTGGCGGCGTAGACTTCCTCTTAGGAGAATACTGAGCTGATGCTGAAGGCGTGCCCAGCCTCGAGACTGTTGGGAAATGCTTCCTAGCTGACCGGGGGGATCCAACTACGGAGGAGGTCGGGGAAGACATCTGCATGGCCCGCACATCAGACGGTGTCCTGAAGGGCGGGCGCGGCGTCCCTCGCGTAGTTGGAACGTATTCCTCATCTCTATCGTATTGTGATATGTCGGATATGCGAGGAGAGCGGGTGATTGTTGTCATATTGTCGGTGTCTAACCTCTTTCCGGACTCGGAGCTGGCGTCGTATGAGCCCATGGAACTTCGAGGGCTCTTGTCTGTGAAGACATCCTCGTCAGTCACTTCATGCTGGGAGCTGCTCTCGTCGCCATCACGTCCTCTAGGATGGGGACTAGGAGCGCGTTCATGCTTGTAATCCTCTTCGTCGACTTCTATGCTAGGATGGATATCCTGTTCTACATCGCCGTGTGTGGACATTTTGGGCGTCGGATCCTTGAAATAGTGTCTTTCTCGCAGGAATTTGAGGGATCCGGTTCGGGCGCTACTTCGAAATGGGACGAACCAGCGTCGTCAGATGAGACATGCGCCGTCGGGATAGCGGTGTTCGTATCGACTTCAGCTGGATTTCCTATATCGGCGGGAACAGTTGGTGATGTTATTCCCTCGTATATAGGAAGCGCTAATATAAGAAAGGTTGAAGAGAATCTTGAAATGTGGTCGGTTCTCGGGTGAGAAACAGGAGAACGAATTGGGCGTTTGGCTTATGTACACACGAATGTACCACAAGAAGGTCTTTGGATGGAACAAAGGAAAGCGGCACACAGTGAAAAGCTTTTTGGTTTCACACAAACTCTCAAGTTTGTTGTTATAATACTTTATTACCAAGGCCAGTGAGCTGTCAATTCATTGCCCAATTGATTGTAAGTTGATACAATTGGTCCGACATGATGGTCGGTTGATTAGGCGCCTGAGCGGTGGTTGGTCGGTTGGCAGAGCCAAGATGTTGCTCTGTTGACATCGGTTGCCTAGTCAACAAAAGGGGGTTGTTGTTTAATTTCCCCCAATGATGTAGCTGTACGTGTACACCGACAGGGGATCGCCAATCCTTTGCCTTGATTACGTACTCGATGCGATCGGTTCAAAGATTGTCAGTTTTATTATTTTCGCCCGGCGTCTTGATCATAAACAGCAGAGATCCAATCGGCTGCTTTTTGATATTAATATTATCATTTGCTCAATCAAGTACCTTCAATGTGGAAATGCTAGGAGAACAGGATGGATGTAGCACTTCAACCAATATGCCGTAGCCTAACCGTTCCGGGTCGACCCCAGACTGCCCAGAATCTCATCAGGTTGTGGCTTCTGTGGCTTCTATGGCGGTACATTCAACCCCACAGCTCAAAAATGCCGCTCCAACGGGTTAGTGCATACGATAGTGTTGAATGTTGCAACCGTGAATTTGTGCTCCATTGCCTAACCATATCGGGTAATAAGTCGGAGCTAAAGACTTCTTGTTCAGTACCTAAGTACAAATAAAAGTCATATCTCCGATGCTCGCAATACATTGAGACTGTGATATCTACGAGTTGAAGATGACGCAGTCCATACGTTTAGTTACAGTCAACCTCTCTAGGGCCAGTCATCCTGTCGGGCCATTCAAGTTACAACATGCAAACCGCATAACATGCCGGCTTTATTCGATTTCTCGAAATCCATCTCCGCTCTCGGTGAGCGCTGTAGTTGTTGGGGCTGGTCCTGCCGGTATCACCGTTGTCGGTAATCTGCTCGCACAGGGGCAACGCCAGCTGGTCTGGGTCGATCCTTTCTTTCGAGGCGGCCGGGTCAACGCCAATTACCGTGAAGTCCCAAGCAATACCAAGGTGAATCTCTTTGTCCAGTATGCTCAAGAGGTGCCGGCATTCAAGACCATTGTCGAATCAGCCGAGAAGCCAAATGCATTTACAGCCTTGCAAGAGCTGCCACAGGAACAGGGTTGTTGCTTGAGCTATGCCGCGGATCTTTGCTTGATGTTGACGGAAGGGTTAGCCAAACGATCGGATATTGAGCGGCAACAAGCCGAAGTGAGCAAGGCCGTCCTGGATGAACGGACAGATACTTGGAGTGTCGATCTGAGTAACGGGCAACGTGTCACAACGTCGAAAGTAGTACTCTGTACGGGCTCCGAACCACGCCCGGACGGAGTGCCTAATCTACAAGCCCTGGGCTCCGGACACATCCGGCCGGTCCACTTGGACATTGCCCTCAGCCCCTCCAAACTGACCCAAGCCTTCGATCCTGCAGCCGAAACCACCGTTGCTGTTATCGGTGCCTCTCACTCAGCCATCCTGGTGCTCATGAACTTGGTGAATCTGGCTAGCACCACCCATCCCCATCTTCGTATCAAGTGGTTCACCAGGAACCAGCTGCGCTATGCTGAGTACATGGACGGCTGGATACTACGAGACAACACCGGTTTAAAAGGCCAAGCGGCAGAGTGGGCGCGCCAAAATCTAGAGGACGGTGCCTTTTCGAACAGCCCGGTCAGTAAAATCATCACCAAGATTTCAACGGCCCAGAACGAGCAGGAGACATATAGAGCAGAACTACCTCGGTGCACGGATATCGTCCAAGCGGTGGGTTACATCCGGAACCCAACGCCAACTCTTGAGGTTATCGGAAAAGACGGTAACCGTACAGAACCTGCCGTCGTGTATGATCACTCAAATGGGCGCTTCTTTACAGACGTAAAACATGCACAAACGTACATCCCCGGGTTATTTGGCGCTGGTATAGCTTTCCCGGAGCGTGTGACGGATCCTCGCGGTAATGTCGAGTACGCAGTTGGGTTTTGGAAGTTTATGAAATTCGTGAAAAGGGTTGTCCCCGACTGGGTCAGCAAACCTTGACTTGGGTCAATAAAAAGGCTACAAGCATTCACTTCAACGTGTACGAATCTGACGACAAAAACGACGACGCCAGTTGAGAGGGGTCGGTTTCAGTATTAATCGAGACAAAATATCACAACTAATACCACCAAGACAAACAATTTTATTGACATTTGGGCACCCCCGTTATTGTTTTACCACCACTTGTCATCTCTAAGGCTCTCGTGTGTCCAGCCATTGAAAGCCTTATCGATGTTGTATATATATGAAGCCTGCATAGTATGGTATGAACTCACATCAACAAGGGTCATATGGGCTTGCTGGGTTTGGTACGGATATATTGAGGGTATGTTGTATCCCGTCGCTTTCCCCCCTTTTAGTCCAACCCATTCAGCCCAGTTGACCCCGCTTTATCTTTGTAACATAATAGCAAATATGAACAAGTTCGGCCTGTCCCGCTGCGGCACAGCAGAATTACACGGTCTTTTCTGGATGAATGCAGGTTAGGC
The DNA here is from genome assembly GCA_022579005.1 of Poronia punctata. Lineage (NCBI taxonomy): Eukaryota > Fungi > Ascomycota > Sordariomycetes > Xylariales > Xylariaceae > Poronia > Poronia punctata. Next base: position 27,177 of record MU401522.1, on the reverse strand, counting down.
AAGTCCTCCTTACCTGGCCAGGCCCTCGGTCTGGATATTTCGCAATGGACTACGTCGCAGCCTTTTGCGCTGGGGTGAGATATAAAATACATTCGTCGATTTTACAGTCGTCTTGATTTTAGTTTCTCATATATTTCTACGTCGCCATTTCAGTTGGCCTAGGTTAGATATCTGGAGCTGTTGACTTATTCGACAACCCGAATAAGGATGTCCTGCTTGTGGCGGTGCTCCGGCCCTGTCATCCTTCTCCCAGGATACGGTCTAGACCCTGAGGGCCGAGGCAGGCCAGCGGAAATACGTCTCGATACAGCAGCCTTCTTATCAGGGTAGCGGTTGATGCTAAATGCAGATACCTACCCACATCACGCAGGTTTCAATTTCAGAAAAATGCATGTAGACTAGGTAAGTAGGAAGCCGCACGGTACAGCTTCGTGTACTTGCTCAGCTTTCCGCGTCGTCGAGTCGTAGGGCAAGGGCGTTTTCAGTGGATACCCGGAATGCGACGACATCCTTTTGATAAATAAAGTACCCAGGCAAGACGCCTTTCATTTGGCAATCGATCAACATTACCTACCTAGCACCCTAGGTTAAATAATATCCTGTCTAAAAACCTCCCCAATGGTGCATGAGCGCCAGAACCAGCTGCCATGAACGACCAACCAACCATGACAACTTCTCCATTTCCGCCCTTAACTACAGTTTTCACCCCACCCCTACTATGCAAGAACATATTCGTAGAGGAATGCTACGGGGGAGAATACTGCGACGGCTATGTATATTTCGGACAGGACATATGTGCTGGCAGATTCTATTGCGCATCCACCTCCCCTTCCGTTTTCGAGGGCCTCTATGGGATCGAAACAAGCAAAGTAGAGGTGAACACCTACTCTCCCGGTCTTTACTGTCCCGGCGGTATGACGACGGCCATGACCGATGAGGTAGCCGACATGGTAGCCTGCTGTCCGAGGTATATATATATATATATAAACATATGTGACCTGACTATATAATGCTATGCCAAACCATGTACTAATATGAACGGGAATTAAGAGGATTGACCTACGACACAGCAGAAAGCGTCTGCCGGACAACATTCACAGAGGGGACATTCACAGCAAAAACCTCGTGCAGCCTCACCACCATTCTACCCCCATCAGGCCTAGTAACCACCACGCTCGGCATAACCGGGCGGCCATACATCCTCCTCATTTAACCCCCTCGCCATCGCCATCGCCATCGCCATCGTCATCTTCCTCTCTACCGCCCGGGAATAATAATGCTCCTTTAAAAACTGCTGGCACGAACGGTTCACTCGCCATCAAGATCGGAGTGGGCATAGGAGCACCCATTCTTGCGTTTATACTGATATTTACCATTTACATCTGCTGTCAGACTCGCTACGGCATAAAGAAACCGCCGCCACAACCTCCCAAACCTGCCCCGGTCCCGCCGGGTGCTACACCTTTCGTACCGCCGGTCATGACGGGAGCGGGAGCGGGGGCGGGAGGGACAGGGACCGATGCGCGGGAGGAGGCGGGGCCCAGTCATAGAGAAGGGGGAAGTACTGCGAATAATCCGGATGTTATTGAGTATTATTCAGGGCCTAGATAGGGAAATGAAAAGATAATGGACTCGATGAATGGAAAAAAATAAGAGGCTACGGTATGGCATTTGTGTTAATAGAAGAACTGGGGTACAAAACGAAGATCGGATTGATTCAAAACTTGGTGTTATACCGACGCCTTTCTTGTTCACCCCTATTATTCACAGGAATACCTATACCTAACTGACTGAGTCACTCGTGTCACGACTTCCATCTACTTGAACCAAAAAAAAAAAAATTGTCTCCAGAAACCACTCACTTACTTCCCCCAAGTTACCTAAACAACTTCATCAACACCTCGACCTTTTATTTATTTCAAAATGCCACACCGCATCCTAGTCACCAAACCGATCCTAACCCAAATCCTCATCCACGTCGACGAACGAACCCTCCTCGTCTCCTGCCAACGTGTATGCAGATTCTGGCGCACACACATCCAATCCTCCTCCCCCCTTCTCAAAAAACTCTTTCTAGAACCCGATCTCAGCACAGCTACCAAGAAGAACCCCAGAATCAATCCTTTGCTCATCGATGCTTTTCCTTTCTGTTTCCGGGACGAACACAGCGACGCAAAAATGTACGAGAAGAAGAGTATCAGACGCGAGAGTGCTTCTTGGCGAGATATGGAATTGAGACAACCTCCTCTCTGGGGTATAGGATCCGTTTGGACAAAGGACGACATACTCCGAGATTCTGGTGGGGGGATATTGTTTCCGCCTGTCGGTATGTCCGAGTTATTTATGGAGATTCTCAAAGGCGGTGAGGATCATGGCTCCGGTTTTCGCGTCATTTGGGAACCGGTTCCTGGTGATGACGTGGTGAATGATGAGTTGGAAGAGTTTGGGGTGGTGGTGGTTCATCATGTTGTCGGTGGTTCCGAGATGAGGTCCACTTCCGCTGGGGAATATAAGTTGCTTTGTGATGTTTTGTGTAATCCTACTGAAGAGTAGGTAGGTACGTAGGTAATTCATCAAACTTGTGTGTTTTGTTTCGTGGTATAAAACTCCAACGCCTCGCTTTCGTTTGTTCATCTAGAATAAATCGTTATGTTTATTCCAACAAAGGTCTTCGCTCTCCCTCGACATCTTCAAGCCATGGTTTTTCACCTTCCCTAAACCTAATTTTCTTTCGTCAATACCCCAAACCATTCCCCCCGTCTTTTCAAAGGGGAAGTAAAAGTACGAGTACATACCTTGTATATCCAACAAAAGAAAGCAACCAAACCGCCCCCAAGTACGTCAAAGACCATTCCAGGATCCCCGCCGCGTGGTAATATCCCGAATACATCAACGACACAAACAAGACGCCGACGACGAACTGGGCTATAACCAACGCGACGTTGAAGATGCACCTGATCACAGCAACTCGTAAGTACCTCCCACTCTTCCGTTCTCTCGAACAAGGGAATATAAAAAGAACTCACCACTTCCTCAACCCAACAAAAACGACCGGCCCCCTCGTCTGATCCCACCAAACCAAACTCGTCAGCAACGCAGACATGAACAGACCCCCAAACGTGCCCATCAACAGATACCGATGCGGCAAATGCGCATCGTACGTATCGAAAATACTCAGAAAGACCAAACACCCGGCAGCCAACACGCCCGTGCCCAGCGCCGCCAGACTGGTCCCCTGTCTCCAGAGTTTATCGTTCGTCAGCGCGTAGAAATCCCTCGCGTATCGCACATGATGAACCGCAAACACCGTCCCCAGAAAGGAAATCCCTGTCAAGGCGCTGCCGACGATAAAGACTGGCTGGAACGTCTGCGCGGCTATGTCGCTGATCATGGGAATGTCCGGGTTGACCTGTCCCGGATAACGCGGTCGGCCGAGGGAGAGCCAGCGGAGGAGCAGGATCGTTATGGTTAGGAACCAGACGCTGCCGGATATGAGGGGGAAGAGATATAGATGATGAGGGGGGAGGAAGATGGTGCGGTTATGGGGCCATAGAGGGCGGGCCATTTTCTTTCTTTTCTTTTCTTTCTTTCACTGTAAGTTCGCGTGTAAGGTATTTCGGTTAGGTTAGGGTATTTATCTTCTGCTGTAATCTAATGCGACGATATAAAAACTCAAAATACATTACATATTGATCAAAAGATGGTGTTTGTTCTGTTTCTCTCCGTCATAAGATTTCGTTCGTTGCCTACGAGATCATATTATGTTCTTGGAAGGGTGTGATCTGCCCCATTATAGCTATGTATTTGTCACTACGTCATTGCCTCGGCCCATCCCGAAGCGCCCGTTTCCCCATTCCTGCAAACAAAAACGACCAATAAACTTACTGCGCGCGTAGGATCTATTGTTAGGTACCTATTCCCAGAATTTAGATCCATTTCATTGTAATCACAGGAGAAAATACTCCGGTATGTAAATAAAAAAGAGCCGGGGATTTACGTCGATAACCCAAAGGTAACTTATCCGTACCCGGCCGCTTTTCCCCCCTGGCCCTACAACTTACTATTAGATATAGATAGCCAAACACGACATGAAGTGTTTACTTGTACATTGCTTGAACACTACCTTGATCACCATTACACAGCATTCAAGTACGCACGTCTTTTTTTTTTTTTTCCAAATTGGTTTTAGAACGGACTTTCATATAGGTAGCAGTATGCGATAGTGATACAAATGAGTTACCTTTTGCTATATAAGTTGGTAAAATACAAAAAAATCTATTTTAACCAACGTCAAATAAAACCTAGGGAATCAAATTTCACGGATATACTACCATCAAACTATAAAATCTGCACGGTTATAACCAGAGAATATTCCCCTCCTTGGCTGTTATATCACACAGGCAGAGAGTTGTTATTATCACATACAATAACATCGCGACCATAGAGCGTTCATAATCATATTCTTGCCCAAGCACATCGTGACCCCATGTGATTGACCAAGCCTTGTATGATTCGCCGCCTAATTCCAAAGGACAGTAAGTGAGTTTTTTTAGGTCATGTTGGAATGTCCGACTGTACTATCCTCCCAAAAACGTCTTCACAGGTAACGTAAATGCCCTCTCCGACCAGATAAACCTCTCTAATATTTCCACCAGTTCTGGCCACGACGTATACAAGCGATCCAGTCGTCTGCAATGCAGGAGAGAGATAAAACCCGACTGCGTAGTTCCTTTAGGGGCAAAGGCACCACCAATACATATCATCCAGGCCAACAAGTCAGCATGTTCGTACCAGGTATCATCATTATCGATATTGTGTATCGTGTTGAGTAGTTTTGAAGCTATATATGGCTGTCGGATGATGTCAGTTCGTCAGTCATCCGAAGAGAAAAAGAAAGCGGGATACTTTAGGTATATGACTCACTGGGATGACTAAAGCACACCATGTCGTGCAGCAGAGCATAACCGAGCAGAGATACGTCGCCAGGTAACAAGAATCCAGCAACGGGGATGATCTAGGCAGATTCACAAGTCTCGATTGAATGGACGCTATGTGGTTATTGATATCTGCCATTACAGATGCAGAACAACTTCTTGGTTCCGGGCTATCTCGGATGCATTGCAGTGCATGTGTATCTTTGAGTACTTCGGTAAACTCCTTGCCTAATAAGTGGGATCGTGTTTGAAACCCCAGTGGCAGTTGGAATGGTCTGGGGAGGGATAAATCTCTTGTCCAATGAAGCTCGTCGAAAGTTGTGTGATCGACTATACGACGTGTGCTAGCCAGTATCGTCGAGTTGAGATCTTGCCTGTGGGTACGTGTTAGGTGTGTTGCCGACACGGGATTTTGTTTACTCCTTACCAGAAGATGGCACGTTTTATCCCTCGACTTAAAGGCACGCCCTTCTTTTTACTAATTTCCAGTAGTGATTTAATGGCATTCAGATGGGTTTGGACTTGAGATGTCATCCCAAGACGAGCCTGGCAAGATGAATTAGCACAGAGACGGGTTGATTTTACAGTGTGATAGCCAGAGAAAAGTGAGATACAAACCTCAACGCCGACTAGCAGTAAAATGGCTCCGATGGCTGCCTCGGAGGCAACCTCATCTGAAGAACTGAGTTTTTCCCGAATATATGTGAGTGTATGTCCTCGGTACCTGAGACACTCTTGGTTGATAGACCCGTCGGCCGTGGCAAAGGCGAGTGTTAGCATGACAGCGTTCAGCAAAGCAGGATCGGAAAAAGCAGCCCGGAAAACTGAATGGAAGCTCTGAAATGCTAGTCTTTCTTCAACGCTAAACACTGGCTCGGGGGCCAATCTGGCCTTGTCTGAGTTCGATGTTACTAAGCTGCTCGCGCTAGTCTTTTGTCAAGCCGAGCAATAGTGTTGATTGCACTTACAATTGCTGAGGAATTCCTGCAACCGAGACGAATCAACGGGTAGAGACCCAAACGGATCGATGGAACCCCCCAACAGAGACACTGGAATCCCTGCAGGACTCTTGGTACCTATTCTACCATTCGTACGTCTTGCTGGCTTGTCCTTTGATGTGGTTATGAGGAAATTGTTGCCTGATTCTTGCTCAGCCTTTCGCTTTTTCTCTAATGCTCGCTTCAAAACATGGGATCGAGCCAGACGCCTCGCCTCCCTATCTCGAGCCTCATCGGGGGTTTGAAATGAAATGAAGCAAAAGTTTGTAGCTAATGGGAGTTAAAAAACCAGCAAACACCTTTGATAAGGATCTAAAAGCTTTGACCTACCTTGGGTAGGCTCGCCATCTGACTTGGAACTCCTCGGAGCCATTGCCAGCTTTGGCCCGCGTGCAGGAGGATTGACTGGATCGACTACCCCTATTCTCCCCCTCTCATATAGGCTTTTAGTAAGGGCGACCGGGATAGCTAGGTAGTACTCAAGGTAGATAGCAACACATGCCGTTCGAATTCTAACCAAAGATGAGTAAGGTACGTGCGAAACGCAGATAAGGTAGCAGGGCTATACTGTCATCCAGGCTTACGGAGAAGACTGCTTAGAAATCAGTGCCCAGACATGTTAAAATGCCGACCCGTCATATGCTTGCTATGATGGCACACTAGTGAGGACTTTCGGTCTCGACGCTGGTCTAAAAACCAGTGTCAGTCAGCCTAGACCATTTTCGGAAAAATCTAAATTCTGTAATAGGAATTGTGTCACTGCCACATCCGGGGTCATGAAACGGAACTATACACATATCGTCAGATTCGAAGTCTGTGTTTGCTCTGGGAGGGCAATTTTACTCCCTTGGACATGACGGTGAGGACGTTGATGGTGCACAATTGGCAGCTGTTTAGTGTTTTAGATTGATAAGCACATCAAGCCATGAAGCATTTCGCCTCGACAAGTTTGTCATCGGTATCCAGGTTCAGGTATAAGAGGAGGTCGATTCCCGAGATGGCCATGGCAGCTACAGAATACAGAATCGCCTGACAACCATTCACTTCTTCTAATTAATCCAAAAATCAGAGACTACACTTACCTGACCATGAGCACATCACGCCTATTCACGCCATTAAAGATAGGCAATGTGGAAGTACAGCACCGGATCGGGATGGCGCCTCTCACTCGTCTGCGAGCGACTGAAGACCGCGTTCCAACCCAGCTAATGGGGGAATACTACAGCCAGCGAGCCTCTGTTCCCGGAACCTTGATCATCAGCGAAGGCACCTTCATATCGAAAGCAGTGACCGGCTGTTTCCCCGGTGCTCCCGGGATATGGACCGAAGAGCAGATCGCCGGTTGGAGTGCCATTGCCGAGGAAGTCCACCGTAAAGGCTGCTTCATATTCGCCCAACTCTTCGGCAGCGGCCGCGTCGGTGATCCCGAGGTTGCCGGAAGAGAGGGCGTAGAGATAAAGGCACCTAGTGCTATCCCCATCGCAGAAGGCCGCCCGATACCCGAGCCCATGACAATCGAAGACATCAAGCAACTGGTCCAGGACTTCGTCACAGCCTCGAAGACGGCCATCAGAGCCGGTTTCGATGGGGTCGAGATACACGGGGCCAACGGTTATCTCCTCGACCAATTCATCCAAGATGTCAGTAACAAGCGGGACGACGAATATGGCGGGAGTGTGACGAATCGATCCCGTCTCCCTATCGAAGTGCTCGAGGCAGTTGCCGACGCAATCGGTCCCGAACGTGTCGGATTTCGGCTCAGTCCCTGGAGTCCATTCGGTGGAATGGGCATGACGGATCCGATCCCCCAGTTCCAAGATTTAATCGCCAAAGCAAACAAACTCAATCTAGCATACCTTCACCTTGTCGAGTCGCGTGTGTCGGGTGCCGACGATTATGAAGGGAGCGGGCAGTTGGATTTTGCATATCGTCTATGGGACCGACCCCTTCTCATTGCTGGCGGCTATAACCTGCAGACTGCCAAGGCACTCGTTGATCAGAAATACCCAGAGAAGGACATCGTGGTCATGTTTGGGAGACACTTCATCTCCAATCCCGACTTGGTCTATCGGATTAAGGAAGGTCTGCAGCTAAGCTCGTATGACCGGAACACTTTCTATACTCCAGACTCGATTGGCTACGTGGATTACTCATTTAGTGCGGAATATTTGGCAAGCAAAAACGCTTCTTTGGGGTTGAGTGACGGGAAACAGAAAGAAGATGTAGTAGTGGTGATGGTGAGCTAGGTAATGCCCTGCTGGAAATCATTGGAGCGGATGAAGTTGGGTACTTGGACACTCACTGTGGTTTGTGCGCTTAAAGGCCTACAGGCACTGTGCATTTGTCCTTGTCACGGCTAACCTAACCTAATCCATCAAAAATTAGGTACTTTTGGGTACATTGTGTAGAAGACCTCCAGAGTCACAAATTCCAAAGTCTGTTCTTTGAATTTCGCAAGCACTACCTACATAGACAGACAGGTTAGATTAATATGGCGCCTAGTTGAATATAATTCGCCTGTTCCTATTCTGTGTATGTGTATATATATAGGTAGCTATCACGTTATTCGGAATCATTCCTTCACCTCTACTTCCATATGATCGTCTTTCCTGACCGTTTCGTAAGGATCGACGTGCGTCTTGGCGAAATTCCGGGCAGACACTTTCTGCATAAACAGCATGTCCAGCTCCTCGTATGTGCGGTCCTTGATCTCCGGTAGCCGGAAGTAGCACCAAGTGAAGACCAGGAAGGCGGTTCCACCCCAGAAGAAGCCGCTCTTTCCGCTCCAGTTCCATTCCACCGGACTGACCATGTACGTATTCAGGAATTGCGATATGAGGTTGATGATCTGATATGATACTCGCGAGAGCACGACGGAGAGAGGACGTAGTCGAACCGACGAAGTCTCGGAAATGATACTGTACTGTTATACAGGTTTTAGCACCCTCCTCATGCAGAAACAGGGGACTCGTGAGACTTACAGCTAGGGGACCAACTGTCAGGGAATATATAAATAGCCAGAGAATACAGAGACCACCGGATGGCCAGAGGGCGTTCTTTCCGGCGGATACGTTGAGTATACCGATGAGCAGAAGGATGAGTGACAAGGTACCCATCCCGCTCATATACAAAGTACGTCGGCCCCATCGCGCGATCAAGAACCACGACCTGTCAAGCACGCACATGTTAGCGACAAGCCTAATGTGAAAACCCGAGGGGGGGGGGGGAGACCCACAGAACAGTTCCCATAAAGGCGAAACCCTTGGCACCTAGGCTCAAGTAGAAAGAATCGGATGTCTTCAAACCGGCCGTTGTAAAGAAATAGGTGGGAGTGTAGGCGAAAGTGCTGCCAGACAGGATTTGACCCGCAAACACAACACAGACGATCTCGGTCCTACGCAAGTTTACTCCCTTGAAGCAGTCGGCATAGGTTGCTCCTTTGGTCTCCTCGGCTTCCACTCTATTCGTGTGCACCATCATGGCAATCTGGTTATTGATCTTTTCATCCGACCTCCCGCCGCTGAGTCTGATGATGGACTGCTTGGCCTGCTCTAGGCGTTCAGCACGGACGAGCCACCACGGACTCTCCGGGGCCAAATAGCAGACCACCATCAAAGGGATGGGCCAAACCTATAACACATAGAGATTGTTAACCTAGCTGATATTTTCATCCAACTGACCTCAGTTACACACCCATTGGATAGCGAAAGGGATGCGATAACCCCATTCGGTCTGGATCTTGAGACATCCAGTCAACACTCCAGACGCGAGAAGTTGGCCGATGGCCCAGCATAGGTTGACGTATGTAGTCATGTATCCGCGGAGGTTGGTAGGGCAGACTTCGGATGCGTACGACGGGGCCAGTGTGGCGAAGACACCCCAGCAGAGACCGCACAAAATCTGGCCGACAAGTAGCACCTGGACGGTATCCGCCAGGAAGACTACCAGGATGAAGAAGTTGAGCACTCCCAAGGATCCGATCATAACCCATCTGTATCCGAACCGTGAAGCGAGATAGCCGTTTAACAGACCACCTATTTTGTATTAACTATGTAATTCATGAGAAGAAGGGGGGCCTCGCAGTTCCTACGTACCGACGATAGCACCAGCGGTACTGCCCTGATTCAAGGCTGTCTGCCAAGGTCCAGCGACCTGGTAGCCCACCTCCTCGCCGTAGTACGTTCCGAACTTCTTCTTGAATTCGGGATAGGCAAAGAAGTTACCGATCAGGATGGTATCGTAACTTTGAACGGTCAGCATCTCTTTACATAGTTACAGATCGTCCCCTTTTCCTTGTAGGTATATGACTTACCCTTCCATAATAATCGTCATGGAGATCAAGATAGACCAGAAGACAGCCCTGCGGTTCTCCTTGATAGCTTCCAGGAAGGTCTGGGCATGCTCATCTTCCGTGGCCTGCTTGGCCTCTTGCAAAGCATTGGAACCCAACTTGTCTTCCAGCTCCCTATCGGCCACCTTTTGGGCGGTGGAAATTTGCACGTGCGACGCCATGACGGGTAATTGGTATGTCGACCAACAAAACCTCCTGCCCTTCGAAAAATAAAGATATCGCGAGAAAGCGATGTGACAGGGTCTTTGCTCCAATTATTATAAGATCCAGATCCCGTTCGGCGAACCCTGGTCCGTAGTCTGGGGTTATCTAACCCCGAGGGAATGGATGAGGTTGGGGAAGATTTGGGGAAAGGCCAAGCTATTTCCCCGCTGTGCCATAATCACCCCCATGTTTTCCGTGTTTGAGGCCTGTACGAGTATGTATACGATGTTTTCACTGGCTTGAAATCGACATGGGGAGTTCCCCAGCCTATTGCCGCTTTTAGCCAGCCGGAGCTTGGTCCTGCGTTTCGCACGAGGGTTAATGCTTCAAAACTCGAAGGGTTCTTCCTAGCGTCACTTGCCGTAATCATGAAAGACCCAAACGCGATCTCTCTTCGTATTGACATTTTTTCCGTATCGTCTTCCTTCAACACGTACTTTAATTTTAACTCTATAAATCATCCATGTCTATGGGAAAATCAGTCAACGATAGGTCTGGGCCGAGCTCGAGATACCTAGGTACCTAACCTTACGCGGGGGGGTACCACGAAGCGGCAACAACGCTAACCCAATTTCTCGATATGCTTGGCATTTGTTCGAAAAACGTGGTACTCGGTTAATAATCCACCAATAATTCAAAGTCGCAAGATTGCAGACATGCATTCGACTTGCAGTAGGAGTACTCGTAGGAGCAGCATATACTCGAAGCAATCTCATCCAACAACGAAAGCAGCTGTTGTGCTACCTACGTCATAGGTAAGGATATAGGCTCACCTTAAGATCATCCAGGCTTTTGCTTGTCGATTGATCAATTGATTCCACCGAACATCTTCCAAGTTCCGAGCTCCTCAATTTTACCCCGGATTTTTTCCGACTTGCCAAGAAACGTGGAGAAGACTCGTCTTGTCGATTCCATTGCCACGACAATAGAATATGCCCTTTCTTTTTCCTTTCTTTTTGCGCTGCGACCTTTATGTACCCCGTACTTGAGCTTTCTTTATCTTCTTACACAATGTATCCCAATCATTCAACATGATAGATGCGCAGTAAAGTCGGGTCTATATGTAGATTCAACATGATATAGTACCGTCATCACGTGCAAACGCGGCCAAAACTAGGCCGAGAAACCCAAAATCGTCGCTATAGCTGTTTGTAGCCTACTAACCTTACTTCTTGTTTAACAGATTTTACGATGAGAGCTATCGGACAGTGAAAGCGTGTGTCCAAAACGTCCAGGTATCCCAGCAAAGGAGAAAGGTACACTGTTTAGTTCATACCTCTTGTCCCAAGTACCTACAACGAAAATAGTGCGTGAAACAGGCGCAACTTCCACGCGAGGGCCTCGGATCTTACTTACGAGGTAGGTATGTATGTCAGAAGATAGTATCAATACTACTGACCTATAAATGGTTAGTTGACGTGCTACGCAGGGCGCCAAGAGCCTCGACTAGGTCCTCTTAGAGCCTCAATGTTGTTAGCATCATACCATCTATCCACATGATAATTTAAGAATCCGTATCTTGACGTATAAAAAGGGCTTCTAACGCGAGCCAGTCATGATAGGGCAGTTAGACAGTGTAACGGCCATTTCCCAATTTCATCTCGGGAGTCGGTGTAGAATCACTCATTAGGACCAGCCAATACCAACAGTTTATGACTATAGCCTCCTAGTTTGTCGCGTTAGGATCCGTACAAACAGTCACTTAAAGCCTTAGAATATCTAGGTTATCTTTTTCCATGCCGGAATTGTTTATCCATTTGAAGTATTTGTTAGTTCTAGCCAAGGATCGTTCCGTTTATAGACTTGTTATAAATATGTTTTCCTACTCCTTCTCAAACCACACCCGGCCTGACTTATACCGAGATAACAAGTAGGTACCTGAGGTATCATCATCCCCTTTTTCCTGCCATCCTCTTGAGAAACCGCACTTCTATTCTACCCATTATCATAACCATCATTACCATAGACCTACTTAAGTATACCAAACCACCATAACCCATGCGCTTGTTCCCGACTCATACCCACTGAGTGACCAACCATACCCTACTGTCGACAAGATTCACCGCCATGGTCAGCACGATCCCGCGATTCTAGCTTGGACGAACTACCCAGCGAATCCGTCTCGATTCTATGCCCTTCTTGAATCTCGCTTGATGAATCCAGTGTAACAGCAGACACGCGAACCCCAGCCCCGTTTTCCTGCGGTGTTTGAGATGTTCTCGTATCCTGCGGCCAAGTCAGGGTCAACAAGCTCATCGTGGCCTGGTAGACAGAGGTACTGCTACTCAATCGCAGTCCAAACATGTCGTATATTGTACGAATGCAAGTTCTAGTCGTCCCGAATACGAGAAACACCTATTTTCCCCGCGTTATTAAAAAAAAAAAAAAAAAAAAAACCCTCACAACTATCCATTGACTTTTAACCTACCAACAACCCAGCAGAAACACCAGGTACAAACTCTGCAAAATCCCCCCTCGCACGAGCAGCCGATAAATCCGGCGCGACCGGCCGCTCCATATCATCATTGTTGTATTTGTACTTGACAATCTCAGACAACAGCGTGAGTGTCTGAAAGGCCTCGATGAAGAAAAAGGCAATGGCGAACCGCACAATCAGCCAACTGTCATAGATGCCGTCCCGTCGGACATTTCGTCTTGTATGGATGTATTTCGCGAAGATGGCGATGAGGAAGATGCTGCCTAGGAGGAGACTGGCTGCTACTGTGATTGATTGATTGATTGATATTGGTGTCAGACCAGATGAGGCGGTAAAGGGGGAAGAGGGAAGAGGGGAAAAAAAAAAAAACTCACGGCTAATATCCGCAAGAGCGAGGAAGAGTTTGGGTGATTTTCTGACGGATGGTATTCGTAGGAAGGCTATCAGTAGGGCTGGTAATATAATAGCTATTGCTTTTGCTGCTGCGCTTGATGTTCGTCTTTCGGGGTAGTAGACGGAGAAGGCGAGATAGAATGCCCTGGTGATAATCACGTCAGTCAGTCAGTCGCTCAACACTCCTTTGTGCTAGGGTAGACAGATACTCACCAAAAGAGGGTTAATAATCCCTCCACATTATAGCAATAGAATTCTTCACATGATCGTTTCATTAGCCGCGCGATCGGATCAATCATGCGGGCGGGGGGGGGGGGCCGGGGGGGGGGGGGCGCGGGGGGGGGCGGGGGGGGGGGGGGGGGGTGGGGGGGCGGGACGCACGGGAGGAGTCAAAGCAG
>MU401522.1:0-13452 GCA_022579005.1 Poronia punctata | reverse complement strand
TTAATCAAAAAAAATTTTTTAAAATTACCAAAAAATTTTTTAATTATTATTTTTAAAATTTTTTTTTATTTTGCCCGCGTAATTTTAAAAAAAAACCCCCCCCCCCCCCCCCCCCCAAAAAAGAAAAAGAAGAGAAGAAAGAACTTACGTATATAAAAAAGCACCAAATCAAGCCCATACGACGGTCCGGCAATAGCTATCTCGGGACATCCCAGATTCCGCTCGACATAATGAAACTGCTCCGTCTTGATCTCTTCCCATAATACGATTGTGTGTGTTTGTTGTGCGATGCTGGCGGCTGTGCTGAGAGTTGTGGTGTATGATAATAACGCGACATCTATGTAAGTAAAACAGTCACCCAGTAAGTAAGAGAAGAAAAAAAAGGAAGATTAGATACCGAAGAGAAGGAATGATTAGACTCACAGCTATCCCTCTCACGATGTCTCCAAACAATCAATACCATCAACAAACTACACAAGAGACATAAATAAGAGTATATCTGCACTGTAACAACGACTACCAATGCGCCATCTGGCAGTTGAACCATTGTGTAAACATTTCCTTTTTTTCTTCTTTTTTTTCTTTTCGCTTGTAAATTAAGTAAGTAGGCTAAGTCGATATATCAAGAAAAAGGCAAAGAAAAAAATGCACAGTCGTAAGCAAGTCAACAGTTGTTCGCCCCCCTCATTCATTGCGACCTCACACGGAGAAGATGATGTAACTGAGATCTATCTATCTATTTCCCTTTCGTGGGGGTTCTTGCAACCTAGTATGGCACTTAACATAATAAGTACGGTAAACCTAGAGATGTCTAGAGCAACGCCAGAAGAGAAGGATACTAAGAAACTTGTTTAATCTAGAATCGCTATCTATCCTGGCCGTGCGCACGAGCGCGAGGTTTAATAGCCCGAGTAGAGAGTTTAGATATCTACCTACTTACCTAGATCAACTCCCTTGTTACTCTTGATAGCCGATTATGTGTGTTGGCAAATGTCGTCGCCACTGCTTACTGTGCGTATAGGTAGATCTAATCTTTAAAACGTAAAAAGACTCTAAACGGGGATTTACCGCCGACTTGCTTTCGTTTATCGTCACCAAATAACCTTGTAATATCTACTCCGCGGGTTATCATCGCGGTAAACACAAGCAGCGCCAAGAAGAACCGTTATCAGATGGAGGGTGGGAAGCGAAAAAAAAAAAAGAGGGAACGGACACCTTCCTACTGTAGCATCCTCTTCACCATGCAGTGCCAAGATTCCGTTGTTGCAATATGATACTTAACTTACTTTATGGATTATATAGAACAAAGAAACGGATATCACGGTTTGGCTGTTGACGTGACATGCAAGGGTTCTGTCGAAAACCACGTCCGGTTCATGTACCGGTGCATGATCGGGGGTTACATTCGAGTGGGTAGTGTTAATCGATGAGAAAGATAGACAGAAGACAGAAGACAATCTCAAACAAAAACACATTGGTCTTGCTATAATCACCTTTGTAATCACCCCCTCTATCATACATCGTCAACAAATCCAATCAAAAACTCATACAGCTCTCTCGGACCCAGGGTCTCTCTCCGCTCCGTTCCTCAAGCCGATTCAGCAGCTAGCTGGACAACATCCGCCCAATCCTTCGATCTCTCTCTCCCCACAGTATCATTCAAGTACGTCTCGACCTCGGCCGCCCACGAGAGGAGTTGTTCCTCTGCACCCCACTCGCCCATGGCCATCAGGCCAATAGGGAGCTTTCCCACCCCCTGTTTCGGCTCGGCATAACCAACCGGTGCGCTGACGGCCGGACAACCGGTCGAGTTGGCCAACCAGATATACATCATCATGCGAATCGTCTTGTTGCCGTCGCTGAACCCGTAGGCTTCGTCTCCCGGGTGGATCTCCCAGCCGGCTTCGGGCACCGTCGGGGTGACGATGAGTAGGCCGGGATACTTCTGGAACAAAAAGGCGAGATGTTCCATCAACACCGCCCTCATCTGCGCGTATTTGATCATGTCGCCGGCCCCCGTGTGTCCGGCGGCCGATAATAGGACGCGATTGGTGTGGTTGACGGTGGAGAATGCCCTGTCCTTGAGTCGCGATCGGAGATGGTCGAGGCCTTCGCTGAGCGCCCACGCACTATGCGCTAATTGGCCCATGCGGAGGTAGGGGATCTGGATGTCGACAACTTCGTAATCTAGTTTGTCTTTGAAATACGCGACCGCCTTTGTCATGGCCTCGCGCACTTCCGGTGATGCACGAGCGACCCATTCCTGGCAGATACCGATCGTTTTCTTCGCCGTCGGAGAGGGTGGAATAGATGGTGCAAAGGAACTCTGTACAGGATCGTCAGGGTTCGGGGCCGTCATTACTCTATACGCTATGGTAAGGTCAGCTGCCGTGGCGGCAAGGGGTCCGGTAACGCAGATAGACGACTTCATCGTGTGAGTGCGGTGCAGAGTCGGCTTCAGACCAAACGCGCCGCAGAAGCTCGATGGCACCCTGATGCTGCCGCCGGCGTCGGTTCCGATGGCGATGGGTATCAACCCGGCGGATAAGGCAGATCCGGCGCCCGACGATGAGCCACCAGTGTAATATGAAGTATTGTACCAATTTTTAGGCGAGCCGCGGCGTGGATTGCAGCCCGTCACATCACTTCCCAATTCATGCATGGCCAGCGTGCCGACGACGATAGCCCCGGCTGCTTGCATCTGGGCCACGGGCCAAACCGTCTTGGTGGACGGGACAAAAGCCGGGTCGGAGGGGTCGGGCCGCTGTCCATAAAAGCACGTGTATCCTTCAACCGGCGTGTCCTCCTTCACACCAAAGGGCACTCCGTCTAGAACTCCCAGAGGCTTCCCTTGACTGTATCGCTCCGTAGATGCTTCCGCCGCGGCCAGGACAGCTTCAACCCGCGTCTCTGACCAAGCCGACACATACTTTCCAGATTCATCACGAGAAATAAGTGGTATCAATGCCTTGACTACATCAATAGGCGTTAACTTGCCAGATTTATACAGCTCATGATAGTCCGTTGCAGAGTATAAACGGCCGGTAAGGTCCGCCGGTTGCCGTGGGAAATTCTCCGATGCGATATCCTGTGTAGCTGTTGCATTGTTGTCCGCGGCCAATGGTGTTACGATAGGCTATGAGGTCTTAGTCCGATCTGAAACTGTCTACTCGTGATATGTTTGGATTCTTACATTGAAGTGATAATCGTATTGCTCCAGACCAGGGATATCCTTGATTTCTCCGAAATGAGCATTTGTCCACACTGATTTCGCTAGAAAGGGCAGTCTCGTGACACTGGAGATGATAACGATTGTCAGCTTGTAACCACATCTTATAAAAGTCGACAAACAAGTAGACGTACAGGTTCGAGGCGAGTACTAGGGGCCAGCCCCTCAAGACCGGGTTCGACTCTTCATCTTTCGTTGAGGCCGTCTGAGGTCCTTCACGTGCCCGCGGATAGCCTGTAAAGCGCCTAGATGTCGCCATCTCCACAAAAAGAGCTCAATATTCTGGTCGATATTTTGCCCACCTTTGTTGTATTTAGTGATGAGGCACAAGATCCGGGGCGCTTATTATATCTTAAGACACCGTGTTGATGAGCCACGAGGTCCTTGAGCGGAGCTTCTCGAGATAAAGGCTGTATTGTATGTACGTGTAATGGCTGGAACGATCGCAAGGTACCGTACCTGACGTAAGCACACTCAATGCTACCTAGTTCGGAATTGGACCTCGGGACCCATCAACCGACCCATGTCATAACATGCCAAGGATCTAAAATGTTTCTTGGCAACGGCCAACTTTGGACTCACGCCTTGAACATTACAAGGTCCAGGCTCTACGCTTGTGATGTTACAATTAAAAAAAGTTACGGTTGTTGCCCAGAACCAAAAGAACTGACCAGCTATGATGGGAACTGGACATATATGTCCATCCGGGAAATGTTAAGACGATAGGAATGTTAATGGTAAAAGCAGGAAATTCTCTTCATCAATTGAATTATGTCCTAGTGTTCATTCCAAATCTTGCATCCCATCAACTCTTTCGTCCCAGCGCCGAGATATACTTGGGTGATTTACTAGGTCACGCACAAATGACTGCGCAAAAAGTGTTGTGTGTTGCGACGTATATTGCAACTGGAGGGACGTCTACTCGTATATAGAGTGCAACCGGTTAGACCGATCCACCAAGAGATACAAGAAAACACGGCCATGCTCGACCAGCGTTATGTACCCGGTGACAAGGAAGCCGACCCGCTTGAAACACTCTTGTGTCAGATTGATTCATCTCCACCCCAGTACCAACAGGGCGGGACGGAACTCCGGTAGGGACGCCCATTGCTGTTGTATCCAAGCATCATTGAGAATAGGGGTATAGTCTGTTTCTTGTACCGACGATTCCATAACCGTGCCCCTAGCTTCTGATGTTGTGGAACGCCGAAACGTGTTCAGCTCTTCCAAAATAACCTCATCAAGCGAACCGCGCAAAGACATTTCAACTTCCTCGCGCCTTGGGAACTCCGAGTTCATCTCCTGGGACCGGGCCCAGGCCTTGTATTCCTCAATGCGCCGGAGGTCAGCCGCGTCGTAAAGGTCCAGAATAGTACCCTTTCCCTTGTCCTTTTCTGTCAAGTCAGGTCGGAAGCGTGGCCAGTATGCGGTGCTAATCTGTTCGGCGATGAGATACACGACCTTGACAGAATGAAATCGTGTATGTCTGATCAAGTCCCGGATAACCAGCCTAAAATCACCGTCAAAGTCGCCGGCGTTGATGGCCAGAGCTTCGGCAGCAGCGAAGAAGGGCTCTGGGTTCGACAAGGGGTACGGGTATCCGCTAGCGAGCTCAAGTATATCCCGAGACCCGATGAACCATGTTTCATTGTGCTTGTCTTGGAGGGTGGGGAATCCGCGTACAACTGCCAAGTCTTGGGCTACTTGTCGGGACTCGCGACAAACACGTGCGATCAAGGGCGGGTACAGCCGCCAGTCTTCCCACGGCACGCTCCTAGCGAAAAGTTGCACTCTGCCCCTTGGTAAGACATGTGTCCAAATAATACGTCTGATCTCGACCGGAAGGCGGGGGAATAGCGAAAATATCGATGGGTCAGGCATAGCCCGAGCCGCAGATGCCAGAAAGTAGCTCGGCTTTCTAAGACGGTTTTCTCGAGACTTTCTCACGCCTGGGCTGGGAAACAGATCGAACAGGCGATGAATTATATAGTAGTGAATCCCAAATGCTGTTTCTCAAAATAGATAGGCTGGCTTCTAAGCTGCTATGTGCACAAATACCCCGGTCATGACGCTTGTTAGTATGCAGCTGCACGATAGGCTGCTCTGGTCATGCCGGAATCGTCTTTTCTCCAGGTCTAGCCAGCGAAGAAAAGGGCACAGCAAGCTGGGAATTTTGTGTGTCCATCTTGCATCTCGTGGTACGGCTGCCAGCGACGTCGTAGACTATATACTCAATCCTTATCGGTGGTCAACCGGGCACATGATATTTTCAGTGCCTCCGGCATTGGTGCCCTTCCAAAGAGACAGTGCTTTACTGCGGTTGTTATAGGTGCCGTTATGGTGACACGAGCCCTGTGGAGCCAGTAGCGACCGCTAGGGTTGACGTGATTGCTGTCACTGATCGCACCATCAGCACGTTCCGTAGAGGCACTGCAAGTAGGCACGTTCCGGTACTCTCCTTTCTGCTTGGCGCGTGAGGTAACTCCGTGTCAGGCAGTACCTGCGTGAACATTGAGAAACACCGATTGGTATACGGTACTCAAACTGGAGACGGATTACGTTTTTCTTTGCCTCTGTTTAACCCCCCACGGTGTCGAGGCCGGGATTGATGGGGCGCGGGGTGCTCTCAGCTTGCTTCCTACGGGGATTCTCGGCGGCCATCTTTCATATCTGTCCCCGGTTCTTGATCGACTCTCCACGCCGCCCATGAAATTGCCGCGCTCGTCACGACGAAGACAGATGGCCACATGATGGCAGCACGAACCATGGCCTTTTTGACCATAGGGGCAGGTGTTTTGAAAAATCTCTGCTCTATGGTTGAGTTCCACAGATATTCTAGAGCGAAACCAGCGACGCATATAGTCGGGAGGTTCTCTTTGCCTGTCGTGTTGTGGACGCGCTCGGCGAATTGAAGATCATAAGGCTTTACCGGCCGTGAAGGAGAAGTCATTTTCTAGGTTTAATTCGTCCTGGCGACGACTTGACCATAGACTGTAAATTCCAACGGCAGGTACTCAACGGATTAGCAATTGCGGGGGGAAATGACAAAACTCGAGGGTGTTTCCAAACGCAGGTAGGTTTGCAGCAAGGATAATTATTCGAACGCGTCGATACAGGGTGATGGGTGGTCATACAGAAAATAGAACACTTTGACCTTCACCGTCCAAAATGACCCGGCTCCCGTAACAAATAGGTACTTTACTTTACCTAACCTACAATAACATGGCGTATGGAGTCTACAGGTACCTGAAGATACAGGGGACAGCTTCTGCAATAGGGCTCGACAAACTCCACAGGTCCCCCATCCTAGCATCCTGGTAATCACGGAAGGGCTAGAATGAAAGCGGCTTCCCGTTGTTCTTGTCGTCCTACCTCCACACTTGGCAGCAGCATCTGGAGCATGATGAGTAAGTTCCTTCCTGTAGGCACGTAAGAACGTACGATAGAAGGAAAATGGTATATCCGGGTATCACGTAATAAAGGCCCTCGTTTGCGACAAAAGCTCGTCAGTTTGGCCAGTCTTCAGAAATCTATGTACAAGTCTAACATCGGTTGTGCCACCGCGTCACAATAAATCCAACCAGACGCCTTCATCTACCGCCGTATTGAATCCTGTTACTCCAAGCCATTTAGATGCAAACGCACCTCCCACCCCAAATAGAAACCGAAAAGAGAGGATATGCACCCTAAGCGTCGTGGACCACCATCGCTATAGCCTATAGCCCCTATGCGCCATGATCCATCTGTCATCCCCCATACGACGATGATCTATTTGAAAATATATACAGAAACAGAAGTCTCGATAGTAGGATTAGACCTAGTCCAAACCTACCGACCACCAAATATAGCCAATCCTGGCTTCCCGTAGTGGGTGGACCTCCATCTCAGGAGTCAAAGATAGCGCCATAGGCGGGGATTCCACGCGTTTGCATGCCAAAGACGACCTTTTCGGTGACCTTTGGATTTGATATGATAAAGACGGCCTCGGCGTTTGACTCGTGGACAAGCTGATATGTCTCGGCCACGATGTCGGGATAGCCTTTCTCATTGGTATTCCAGATAAGTGCCTTGGGGTCGGCTCGGAGTACCTCACCTACCACCCTTGGGCCATAGGTTTTCTCGGGGTCACGAGTTGACCAGAGGACACGGCGGGGCGTGGCGTTCGCAAATAGGAGCGAGAGACATGGTCCGATCCCCGAGCCCGTTGCCACTACCACTATGCTTTTGAAGAGCTTGGATGTGTATAACAGTCCGTGCAGGGGAGCGCCCCGGATCCACAACTTCCGCTCGTTAGGCTTCATGATCTGCTTCTTGGTCCAGTCACCAGCGTTGCTGACGACGACACTGAAGCCGTTGATTTTGCCAGACTCGGGGTCCACGTCGGGGATGGTGGCAAATGCGTGCCACTCGGTCAACGGCTTGTCGCTAATCTTGACCCCGTAGAAGGGCTGCATACCCCTATATTTGAAATGCAGGCGGGTCGCGTGGTCGCTCATCTTCTCGGGATATACCTTGTGATGACGAAGTCGAGACCAGGACGCGATGGTGCACGATGTTGTGAGGATGATGAACCAGAAATTGGGTGACCGGATGAGGACATAGCCGATCGAAGCATGCCATTCTCTCGCCGTCACGTTGGCTGACACGATGTTATGTGTCCAGAAGGCGAGCAATGCGGTCCACCCAGCGAATCGATGGAAGGCCTCAAAATAATCGTGGTATTTCCTTCGTAAATCGGGATGAGCAGCTGTCAAGAGGACGATGAACATGCTCACAACGATGTAGCTTGTGATGACGTTGATTAGGGTGTCGGTTTGCCGGTCCTCGATAAACTCTTTCGTCGCCAGAATAGTATATAAAATATACCAAACGACTGCCGCGGTACCAGCACCGCTATGCACACCGCCATAATGAAAGACCTTTGCGAGTCTCTTGCGAATCCAAAGCGGCCAGGAGTGTGGAGCATGGACGAATATCTCATATACCAAGTTGACGACCTCTTCCTGCCGGAACAGGATACAGACGAGAAGATTAGCAGAAGCAGCGCTTCCGATCTCCCTCGAATTCGGGCTCCCTCGGGCTGTAGCGAGGAAGGCGATGAAAACGGCAAGATTTACGGTGAATATGGTTCCAAAGATCTTCCGGTACGACGAAGCATACTTGTCTATTTCCCAGTTAGCATCCTTCTGTCTCGAAAGTCGAAGCTGGGAGGCTACCTACAGCGAATCTCCCGCGAAAGTTCCGAACCCAGCTGTTCTGGAAGAGCTGCACGTTCTTGTAAAATGGTATTTTGTTTTTCATTGGATCTCGAGCTGACAAAAGAAGCTGCCTTTGTTGAAGGCGTTACCGTTCCTGTCGACGGGGGCTCTAATAGAGTGGGAGGAGGTGAGGCCGAAGCTGACGTTGCCGTCAACGGTCTCTGGTTTCTTTCCAAATCATACGACATTGTGTCCTGTGGTATGACGCTGCGTGGCTCCATTGGCCAAGGCAGTATCAGGCTCTATGTGGCTATAGCCCAGATGATCGACTTGGAGATGCGTGAAAGGGGAGCTGATGTTTAAGTCCTGAGTTGGAAGGGCGAAATGAAACTCGAGGAAGTGGTGTTGGTGCTACGACGAATAGGTCATCTTCGAAACACAGACAAGACAGAGAACAGCGGATATAAATAACAAAAGCTCGCACGCTTCGGTCGTACAAGTGCTTCCCTGCGGCGGTCCATTCTTGCAATATCACCCATTCCTCGGCATACAAAGCGAGATGCGAGCATCTGACAGTCCACCGAGCCCCAGTTTGTTAAGGGTACCTCATGTCGATCAGAGGCGGCAACCTCTTCCTACTAAGGCAGAACTAAGGCTTCGCTTTCCGGGAGATAAGCATCGAGGTCCTAGCCTGCGATTCCTGATGGTTCAGAAGAAACACTACGAGATCAACAAGGTACCCGATGACATACAGGAAAGGCGTTGCCAGCCCTGCGGCCCCCACAATAACGCTGCGGCAGTCCAGGACTATGGCAAGGCATGCTACATTATGTTTAGATGTACCTGCATGGCATCCCCTTTAACTTTCCAACCATATGGTGGCGGCCAGTTGCTCTGCATGTCAGCCGCGCCAGTGCCGTAAATATCGTATGTACCCGCCTAGCTGTGAACGTCTCTTTCTGCCATGATGGAACGTACTGATCGTGCTTCTGTGCAGCTGCCTGTGCAGTCTAGTTCAGTCCAGTCAAAACTGGAGAAGTCAGAGGGCTAGATTGCATGTAGTGATCAAAGCCGATGACTCTACCGGGTGCCCTTGACTCTTTGAGTAGGTAATTTTATCCCCAGACCCATAATTTATGTCTTTCAAAGTATGGAATAAGCGCGAGTGGACATGATTCTCCAGCAGCAAGGCTTATCATTATTGATCGTCAACAACACATCAGGGTTTGTTACTATGTATGGAAGCCCAGCCGTCATGATCTACCACCACCAAGCATTCGAGTGTTACGCTACAAGAGGCTAATCGTTCCCCGATGGCGTTTCAGGCAATACACAAGCAAGACGCAAATA
Source organism: Poronia punctata (assembly GCA_022579005.1). NCBI lineage: Eukaryota > Fungi > Ascomycota > Sordariomycetes > Xylariales > Xylariaceae > Poronia > Poronia punctata. Next base: position 3,675 of record MU401522.1, on the reverse strand, counting down.
GGCAGGCACAGGCTTATGTAATGACATGACCAGCCAAACCCTGTAGGTTAAACTAGATCTTTTGACGTGTAGCTCAGCTAATAAAACGGACATGCCGTATGAAAAAAGAAGGTATATATTTATCTCTCTTGTTGGGTTGCTTGCTTGCTTGCTTTGATGTGGCGATGGGTCGTACACCCTGCATACGTCAAACACTACATGACGTTACTCTTTTAATTTATCTGGCAAGATAGGCGAGTAGGTATTGAGGCTCAAGCCTCTTACTTATTCCATCTACCGAAACTGGGCAGGACTTATTTTCTTCCTTCCCCATCCGATGAATACGTAGTACCGTAAGCAGGACAACCCGATTCAGCTTTGACAAGTACAGAACAAGGGGAGGTGGGGGTCGGGCGTTGTACAAGGCCTTTTTTTCTTACAAGTGAAAACATATTCAATTAATAGCCTATTGCAACTACCTACACACTCACACTCATAAGCATAAGGGAAAGGATAAGAAAAAAAAAGCCATCTATGCAGTGTGTGGCTATGGCTTTGGCTTTCCGACCTACCTAGGTACTTTATAAAGAAAGATAGTCAAACAAGCAAGAAATCCACATATGTCATAGCAAAGCAAAGCAAAGCAAAGCAAGCCAGCAGAAAGTGCGAAGAGGATTCGGGGGGAAGGACCCATAGGTGTAAGCTGTAAGAAAGAGGAAGCCACTGCCAGCCCTTTCTTGGCCATTCGGGAGTGACGCCGATCAAAATTGATCTTTTTTTTTTTTTACTTGTTTCTTGCCTGTCTGCCTGTCTGCCTGCCTGCCGTACAGCGGGTATCTAAGGTAGAGATAGAGTCAATAGACAGAGGTAGGGAATAGGTAGAATAAATCTAGAACTACGAGTACCTAGAATCTAGACACGTGAAATGTTCATGGCGATAGATAAGAAGCTGCCCTTGTCTAGCGGGACCGAGAAAGGAATCACAAGGTTCTACGTAAATCTTTCTAGAAGCCGTAGGAGAATAAAATTCCGTTCCCGCTTTTTCTTTTTCTTCTTCTTCTTCCCTTTTTCTTTTCTTGTTGCTACCTATCACTTGTAGGTAATTTAGATAATTATGGAATTAAAAAGACACGTTAAAAAAACGTAAAATCCCCCGAAAGTCAAAACAGAAACTATACTTAGCTGGTGGCAAAACCTTTAACCTTAACTAGAAAGACAGACAATCAATCAATCAGTACCTACCCTGATACTTTACTTACGAGTACTATGCAAAATCTGAGCAGGTAGGTTAAGTAGGTACGAGTAGGTAGGTTTCAGTCAGGTAACACGTGCAAAACCCTTGACTGAATATATTTTCATTTTCCTGGGGGCGTACAGTAAGAACATAGGTAGGTATCTCGGAATTTTTTTAAGGTTATTTTTTTTTGTGTACCCACGGCCCTGCTCTGCCCTGCTCTGCTCCGCCCGTTCTAGGGGAGCAGTTAGCAATGAAAAAGTCCGTACGAGTAGGTACGACGGTTAAAACTAACCTAGACTACTTAGAAATGTCATTTGGTTAACACTTAGGCTACGTATATAGTAGGGATTTAAAAGTTCTAAGCAAAAAGCTAGCTAACTTGCGAATTTTTACGTAAATTACTTTTTTTTATTATATATTTATTTTTTAAATATGTTTTGCTAGGCTATACTACTTTTAATTAACTTAAAAAATTATTATAGTTTTTATATAAAGACTTAAATTGCTTTATTATATAATATAGGTTAATTAGCGCGCTTGTTAGCAAAAAAAATTAGTATTTTTTATAGTACTATGTTTAGCATTATAACGCGCTATTATAACTAGATTTTAGCTTTATTATAAAAATGCTTTAGTAAGCTACTTATTATAAATAAACACTATAAAAAACATATTAAAAAGTATATTAAAAGTAATCTTTTTATTTTTTTATTAAAATTGCGCTAAGTTATATACTTAAATATTTTTATAAGCACTTTAAAAAAGTAGCTTATTATAAAAAAGATTATATATTAACAAGCACTTTAATAACTATTTTTTACTTTTAATATAGCTAAAAAGCGTTTTTATAAGCTTAGGCCTTTTATAAATAAAGGTTTAAATTTTTAATAATATATTTTTTTTATTAATAAAACCTTAATTAACTATAATAATAATTTGCGTATAGCATAAGCTTTTTGCTTAAAAAATAATTTTAAGCTTTTTATTTTAATTGCTGCTATTACTTTAAATTTTATTTAATTTGCTTTAAAACAAAAATATTGCGTTTATTAGTTAACTATATATAGCTTTAATTTAAAAAATCTAACTAAGCTTAAATGTTTTAAAATAAAATTTGTTTTAATTATAAGTTTTATTTTATAGCTATAAAAAAAGACTTTAATATAGCACAAAGCAGCATAATAGCTAAAATCTATACTAAATTACTTAAAAAGCACTTTTTTAAAAACTTTAAATTTAATTTTATTTTTATATATAATAACGCTTTTATTTATACTGCCTAAGTAGTAAAAAACCTACTTAAAAAAAACAAGTATAAAATATTAAATTAGCTACTATACTTTTTTAATATAAACTTTATTAAAAACGTTTAAAAAGTGCTTAAAAAGCAAATTTATGCTGCTTATTTATACTTATAAAGTATAAGCAAGTTTTAAAAAGCATTAAATATGCTTATTAAAGCTGCTTTAATAAAATAAAAAGCTTTTAAAGTTAATATATTAAATAACTTTATTAATTTTATATTATAGTATATTACAGCTTTTATTACAGCTTATAAGTAGTATACTAAGTACTAGGCTATACTATAAAAAAGCCCTTTTAAAAAAATACATTATATATTAAAATCCCTTTTAATACCCTTAACCTTATTAACTATATTAGGACTATTAAAACGCAAATATTTTATAAATATAAATATTTAGTTTTTTATATATTTATTATAAATTGCGTTAAACTTACTTTATTAAGAAAGTATATACATAGTATATATATATAGTATATAACTAATATATAAAAAGTACGCGTTTTTTATATATTAAATATATAAAGTATACGTGTTTTTTTTATATTGCTAATAGGTTTTAATTAATTATAAACTTTTATAGCTATATAAAACTTATTAAAAAAAGTTTTTATAACTTTTTTTTTCTTTTAACTAATTAGGTTAATATAGTATTATAAATAGTAATGTATTATAATTATATTTACTATAACAAGGCACTTAGCTAAAGAAGCTATTTGCGTATAAACTACTTATTAGCTAAAGCTACGCTAACTAATAGCTAAGGCTTTGCTAGTTATACTTTTTTTAATCCTTTTAGCTAGTTTAATTACTTACTTAGCTAACTAAATAAAAGTTATTTAATATATTTAGTTTTTAAAATTGCTAGCAATATTACTTTATAACTGCTTTATTATTTAAACCTTTATACTTTTTTATTTTTATATTTTTAAGTTATAATATAATATTTAGTAAAAAAATTTAAATTAAAAACTAAATATAGTTTATAACTACTAAGTAAATAACTAGCAACAATATAAATAAGCTTAATAAACCTAATATTAAAAATAAGCAACAAAAATTAAAAAAACTAGCTAATAATTAAGCTAAATTTATAAATAATTAAAAATAAAAAAGTAATAATAAATATAATAAAAAAAGCAAAAAACTTAATAGT
>MU401521.1:73849-178301 GCA_022579005.1 Poronia punctata | reverse complement strand
TTATAGCTTTAGTAATTTAGTATAGCTTATTTTATTAATATAAAAGCTTTTTATTATTACTTTTATTAATTTTAAAAAAAATATTAAATAAAAGTATAAAGTTACTAACGTACATTTTAGGTTAAATCTTATAAGCATTTTGTTAATTTTATTAGTTTACGTTATTTTTTTGCTTTAAAGTAATAATTTCTTTTACGTGTTTAACGTTTTTTATATAATGCTTTAGCTGCTTTACTTTTAATGCTACTAGATTAGTGTAATTAAAAACTAAATCTTACTATAATACTTGCTACGTTAATATAACGTTTTTAATTAGCAAAATAAGTAAACGCTTGTAAACTAGTTTATATAAGCTATATTTATAATATTAAATAATAACGTTGTTTACTAAAATAGCAAAGCTTAGGTAATCTAGCTAGTTTTTCCTAGTCTTATTAATAACTTTTATAAGCGTTATTTTAATTAGCTAGTGCTTACTTTTAATAAGGCCTTACGCTTAAAAGTAGTAAGCTAGTTTATAAGCAATATAATATTTAAAGTGCTTTATTGCTATAATAACTTCTTTTTTAAATTTACTTTTATTATTATACTTAATATGTAAGGTGCTGCTATAATAATACGCTATATATTTATAAAAAAACTTAAATACTAACTTAAAGTTTACTTATTAAAAAGCTCTAGCTTTAAAAAAAGCTGTCTACTTATACTATGCTTTAACTAAGGCAAAAAAGTCCTTATAAGACAGCATAGTTTAAATATTAATAACTTATAAGCATAAAAAGCTAATAAAAACATTATACTAGTGCTATTTTTTAAATAAGCTGCTTTATAACTTTTAATAGTTAAAATAAAACTTAGTTGCTAAGTAAACGTTTTTAATAAAGTTAAGCTAGTAATAAAGTTACAAAATTTGTTAAATTACTAGGTTAATTTCTTTATAGCTAAAGGCTAAGTAAATTTCTTAAATAATTAACTTGCGTTTTTTTAAAAAATTAACATATTGCTTAGAAATAAAACGCTAAGTTGCTTGTTTTTACAAAGTATTATTATATATAAAGTATTAATATATGTAATTTTTAAACCCCTTTTGTTTGCATTTATTATTATAGCGTTTTAAAACAATATTAGTAATAAAAAATTAAGCAATCTTTTAACTCTTTTAAGTTTATTAAACTGCAAGCTTTAATAGTAGCTTAACAAGCTAAATTAAGTAGCTAAAAGCAAGTAACTTGCAATTAGGTTTTAAGGCTTTGTTTACGTCCGTTTTTAAGTTAACTTAAACCACATTAACGCTAATAAACATAGCGCTAAGCTAAGTATTAATAAATTGCTTTATATTACCTTTTTACTTATTGTCGTTGTTGTTAGTAAGCTTTTAAAGTTGCTAAGACAAGCTATTTATAGCTATATACTTTTTTTTTAGTATATAGTAAAGCTTAAAGTTAAACATTTTAATATATAAAATTTACTAAGTAAAGATTGTATTTAAAAAAGCAAAAAACCTATTATTTAGCTAAGCAATTAGAACTTTTGCATTAATTTTTAAAATAAATTATATATTATAAAAGTAGTTTTATAAGCGCTTTAGCAACTTAACAACGCTAAAAGCCTCTTGCTTTATAGCGTTATAGTTTAACTTAAGGCCCTTTTAACATTTTAACTTATATTAAGCTAGTTTAATTTTCCTATTTATTTTTTAAGCTAAAACATATTTTTATTTAGTTTTAAAAGCATTAGTTTAAAAGTAAATCTGCTTACTTTTATAGTTAATAATAACTAAAAGTAGTATATTAATTAAAGCAAGCTTTAACTAATTTATAAACTACTATTGCTTATTTTCTTAAATAAAAGCTATATTCTTTTGTAAAAAAGTAGTAAAAAGTATACAAATTTAAAAGTAGTTTTTAATTTATATTTTATAGTAAACAGTAACTTTAAAAAAAGCTTTAATATTTATAATATCTCTATACGCAGGCTATTTTTTAATTTTAATAACCTTTGCACTAACAAGCTTTTTCCTATACGTTCTATATATAAACCTGATAATCTTTACAAATTAGCAACACTATTTGCTTTTTACAGCACTTAAAGTAAAACTAGCTAGTTTTAAGTTAAAAAGCATAACATTAATATTTTTTAAATGCTTTAAAACATATTGCTTAATTTTAAAAGCAACTTTTTAATTATTATAGTATAATATAAAGCTTTTAATTCCTATATTATTAAAAAAAAGCTTACATTTTTAAAAGGTAATATTAAAAAAAACTTGCATAATAATATACAAAAACTAGGCAATAAAGTTTATATAGCTTTATAATAAAGTTGTTATTTAAAGTAACCTAAGCAAAGTGTTAAATATAGTTAAAGCATAGCTATAAATAAAAAAATTAATTTAGTTATAGCTAGAAAACAAGTTGCTAACTAATATAATAATATATATAGCAAATTTTTTTGCAAACTTATTATAGCTTTGCAGCAAAACAGCATTTTAAATAATAATAGCATTAAGCTTAGTAGCTAAGTTAATAAGGCGTAGGCCTTTTCTAAGCTTTTTAACTATAAACTATATATTATAATATAGCAAGCTTGCTTTTTTTAAAACCCTATTTTTAAAGCGTGTTTACAAAACCTTAATAACCTTATTTTTTAGTAGCGCAAGAATTAAAATGTTTTTAGCTTGCTATGCTTTATAAAGCACTGCTTTAATTTTATATAGCAAAGCAATACTATTATTAGCGTATTTTATTTTAAAAAAATCTTATACTAAAGCTATTTTCTTATAAAAAAAGATTTTTAGCAAAACTGTTTTTTTTGCATTAGTAAAGCTAGTTTTCTTTAAGCTTTAAAGTAGCTTTATAACCTTTTTTTAAGTAAGTTACGTCCTTTAAAAGTATTTTATAAATTAAAGCTAAATATTTTTATAAATACCTTTTTATTATAACTAAGTCTTATTTTTAACGTTTATAACTTTCTTTTTAATAGCTTCCTTTTTTTAGTTGTACGTGCTTAAAAAAGTTGTTTTATTTAATAAAATATTATTAAAAAAATAGACTTTTTTAGCTTTGCTTTTATATATAGTAAAAATATTAAACAACTTAACTAAAGCACCTAGTTAATTTGCTTTTTTAGCAGCAGCAATGCTAGCTTATTAGGCTTTATAATAAACTTTTTAAGTAGCATTATAAAAAACATTTATAAAAGCGTTATTATATAGTACAGCTTATATTATTTTATTATTAGCTAAACTAATTAAAAATATATTAAAAAAGCTAAGATTAATATTGTGCTTATAATTAGATAGTATAGCGCTTTTAAAGTAAAAAAAGCTAAAGCTAGCAGTATTTAGAAATAAACTTTTTTTAATATTAAGCACTGTATTAAAGATATTTTTTTAAGGCATACTATAAAAAGCAGCGTTATAATTTATAACTAAGGCAATATTTTAATTGTAGCAAAATAAGTTAGACTTGTTATTATTATTATTATTAGCTACCTTTTTAACAGTTGCTTAATAAGGCCTTATTACGCTATTTGCTAGCTTTAAAAATAAGCAAATAGTAGCTAGTTTTTTAATACGTTAACAACTTTAAATAGCTACAGCAAAAACTAGTTTTTAATAAATGCTACTAAAATTATAATTTTTATTTTTTTAAACTGTATATTATATATAAAGTAATTATTTTAATAATATAAAAACATATTTATTTTAACAATAAAATTTATACCTAAAAGCAAAAAAAATAAAGCATATTACTTTAAAATAATATATAATAAAAAATTAACGCTTTACTTAGTAAGCTATACTTTAGTTTTAATAATACTAGTATAGCTAACTTTGTTAATATTATTGCTGTAGCTTTTCTAAGTAAAACTAGTTTGTTAAACTAGCAAGGCGTGCTTTAAAACATATATTTTAACAATAAGGCTAGCTTGCGCACTAGTATTAATAACTTTTATAATAAGCTTGCCTTGCTTTTTTATGCTTATAATAACAGTAATCTTAAAGCAAGTCTAAACGTAGTTAATAACTACGCGCTACTTTAAAGCTATAAAAAATACTTAAAACAAAGTTAGCTTTAAATTAAAGCTTTAAGCACTTAGTTAAATATTATTTTACAAAATATTAAAAGTAACTATTATAATATTAATGCAAAAATAGCTGCTTATATTAGTTGCTTATTATAACGCATTTTTAATAAGCTAAAATCTAGTCTACTAAACTAAAGCTATAAAGCAATTAGTTAATTTTAAAAGCATAATTATATTAAGCTATAAGCTAGGCAGCCTACTAAGGTTTATAGCGTTAATTAAAACTTAACTTTTACTTTTTTAGCTAAATTAATATTTAATATCTTTAAGCGCTATATAAATAGTTTTTTTACTTTTAACTATAGCGTTTTAAACAATATAGCTAACTTAATAAATTAATACGTTAGCGTAGCCTAATACTTTAAAAATTATATTTTTAAGCATAACGTTAACTTTTTTTAAAAGTAGCTTATTAACTTTAGTATCTTATAACTATTAGGCCTTTATATAAATATTAAGCGCCTATTTTATATTAGCTCCTTTACTTTTAAGTATATTTTTTATAGTAGCAAAAAGTAAATTAAACATTTTAACTTTTAAAACAACTAGTTAAATATTTAATTGCAGCAAGATATTTTTGTCTTTTTAAGCAAAAACTTTTATAAGCTTTTAATAAAAGTAAACTTATATAAAAAGTAGCTTATATTAGTTAACAGTAAATATTTTAGCAGCTATCTTATTATTACCTTTTCTAACCTCTTTTATAACCTCTATGCTGTTAAAGTTAATAGTAATAATATAAATAAAATCCTAGGTCTAGTTTATATAAACATAGCCCTTGCTTTTATATATAAACAAGTTATTATTTTAGCGCAAAGCTTTAACTATGCTTATATTGCTAGTATAAATAAAAGGTTTAGTATTAGTAACGCTTTTTATAGCTAAAGCGTCTTATTAATTTTAAGCATTAGCTACTTATACTAGTTAAACATACCTTATTTATAACTGTTATACTACTTTAAAAGCTATATCTTATAAAATTAGATTTTGCTTTTTAAGTTTATAGTATGCTAAAAAATAAAAGTTATAATTATTAGCTAGGTTATTTTCCTAAATATAGCATAATGCCTTAATTTTAATACCTTTATGCTCTTAGCCGGACATAACAACGTTACTAAGCAAAGTAATATATTAAATATATTTAAGCAAGCGCCTTTTTTTAAAGTGCTACTAACTATTAAAGTATATAATTTTATTTTTATTAAAGTCGTATGCTTTTAAATAGTCCTATTATAAGTAAAAGTTTTTTAAACATACCTAATACTTATAACTAAGTGCTCTTTAATTTAAACAGCCTTAGTAACCTTTTTATTTTTGTTTATTATAACTACTTTGCTAGTTTATTAAGTATACCGTAGCTTGCGTGCCTTACTAATTATAATTAATAAAAAGCTAAAAAGCTAGTTAATTTGTTATCTTTTGTTGTTTTTCTGCAATAACCTTTAGCTAACCTATTATAATCTCGATTTTTTAAAAACGCAAAGTAAGGTTGTCTATAACAATAATAAGCTCTTATTTTGCAACAGTTACTAGCTAGCTATTAACTATAGCTATACCCTTTGCTTATTAAGCGTTTTATTAATCTTTAAGCTAAGTTATAATAGCCTTAGCAAAGTATAAGTAAAAAGGCCTATTAAGTTTTTTAAAAAGCTTAGACTTTTTTTTTAACAAGCTAAGATCTTTTTTACTTTATTTTTAATATTTTTAAAAGCAAAACTTGTTTATTACCTAAAAGTTAAGCTTATTATAAAAGTCTTTATAAGTAAGTTATTTAAAGTTACTAAACTTTAGTTAATAAAAAAAAAAAATAGCTTAAATTATAAAGTTAAGTATTTCTTATAAAAGGCTTTAAACTACAGCGTTGTTAAAATATAGCTTATTGCAAGCTTTAATATTTTAGTAAAAAAGGCAATATTGCTAAAAGTATTTATATAAGCCCTTAATATTATTTAACTAAAATATTTTTTTATAATTATAAAGTATAGCAATAGTAAAAGATTTTTACTTAAAATTATTTAAATAAAAATAATGTTTAATAGCGCTATAAGCAATGTTTTAGTCTGCGCAATCTTTTAAAAAAAAGATTAACTGCTTACAAACCTTATAAGTTAAAGCGTATTAAAGTAATAGTTAAATATAGGCTTTTAAAATTATATAATAATTATTAAAGTAGTAAAAAACCTTTTTAAGCTAGTTTATTGCTTTAGTGCTATTAAAAAGAAAGTTAAAACGCTTTAAAAAGTTAAAGTAAGTTATATATTGCTAAAAAACGCAAAAGTTATATAAAGAGGTAGCAAAATAGTTAGTAAAAACTAAGGTTAAGTTTTTATAGCTTATAATTAAAGCACTAAAAGTAAAAGTTAAAATAAGTTCTTAGCTAAAAAATAATAGCAAAGCAAAAGTTCTAGTTAACTTAAAGGCTTTAAGCTTTAAGTTAACAATAGAAAATAAAACAAGGCTAGCTAAATATAAGCAAATAGTTAAAAACATTGCTTTTTAAATAAAAGCAAAGTTTAGTAAACTGCTTTAATATTGTTTTAAAGCAAAAGGTTTAAGTAATACAAAGTAGCAGCTTAGATTATAGTTTTTGTTTATAAAACTGCAAAGTTTTATAAAAAGTAACGTATTAAATAAAAAAAACTATATAAAATAACGTAAGCTAAAATAATAAAGTGCAAATATATTAAAAAGCTAGTGTTAACTAAAAAAAGAAAAAATATAACAAAAAAGTATTAGCTAGTATTTATATTTAATTAAGATTTTAAAGGTCCTTGTTTAGGCAAGCTGTTAATTTTTAAGGTTTTTATTAAAAGTCTAATTTTTAGATTGTTTTAGTTTCCGGCTGCTAGCTTGCGTATACGCAGCTTTAAGTATAGCAAACCTTTTTTATACCTTATAAAATACGCTACCTTTTTTTATTTATTATAGTATTTAAATTTTTTTAGTTTTTTAGTTTTTTTAATTTTCTAGCTGCTTATTTTTTAGTTTTTTTAGTTTTCTAGCTATTTATTTTCTAGTTTCTTTTTAGTTTCTTTATATTTTTAGTTTTTTTAAATTGTTGCTAAAAGTATTTTTTAAGTTATAGTCTTGTAGCTTTATTAAACTAAAAGTAGCAAGCTAGCTAGGTTATATTTTATAGTTTTAGCTTTATAGCTTAATTTGTATAGCTTTTACTGCTTAGTTTTAAACTGCAATAACTTAGCTGTTTTTAAGGCTTCTTTATAATACGTCGTTTTTATACTAAGGCTTTTAGCTAATTTTTATAGTTTTTAGGGTTTAAAGTAGGCTAGTATTTTGTTTTTGTTTTTTTAGTTAAATTGTTAGTAGTTATAAAGACTTACTATATTTTTAGCTTAAGCGCGTTTGCATATATAGGCATATTGTTAATTTCTAGCTTTTTGCTTTTTATATATAGTTTACTTTATAAAAAAGGGCTTTTATAAGTTTTATATCCGGGCAAAATTACTATTGCGATAAAATTAAAAATTTTTAAAGATTACTTTAACTTTATACTAAAAGAGGTCTAGCTAAAGTAAACGCATTAACTAGGTTTTAAGGGCTTTGCATTAATTACGGCTTTATAAAAGTATTTTAAAAAGTATAACTTAGTGTATTAGGTATGCGATAGATAGCTAGATATTTAGGTTTAAAAAGTAATACAAAATAATAGCTATATATATAAAAATAGAAAACAAGCTAGTCCCTTTTTATCCTATAGCTACCTTATAACGTAAGGCGCAATAAGCATACATGCTAATTACGTTGCAATATTAGGTTTTAAGTGCTTTAAGTTTATAAGTTTAACTAGGTAAGCTTTTTTATTAAATATTAATAACTTTTTTTAGCATTTATTTAAGTACTTAAATAGCTGATTTTATAATTTAAAAAATTTATTATATTTTATATAAGTACTTTTTAGTAACTTTAATTTAAGTATATTTTATAATTTAATTAGTTGCTTTAAACATTTTTTGTAGTATTTTTGTTTTTTTTTTTAATTGCTAAAAAAGTTGCTATAATGCTTATACTTAAGGTTATAATTTATAATTATAAATACTTAATTTAATTTTAAACTAAAATTACTGCTATTAAATAAGTTTAATAAGTTTTTTCTTTTTAATTTAAAGTTTTTAAAGTTATTTTTTTTTGCTAGATTTAAATAGTTTTTTTTTTTATTTTTATTTTTAAATTTGTCCTTATTTTAAAGTTTATTCTTATTTTAAAACTTATTTTTATTTTTTTTTTAATTTTTAAATTAGTATTTGTTTTTTTTATAGTTGTTTTTATAGTAGCTACAGTTGTAGCTACTACAATTGCAACTTTTATTGTGTTTGTCTTTTTGCTAGTAGCTTTTTTTTTTTTTGTTGCTTTTATTGTTATTTAATTAGTCTTTAAAAAAGTTGTTTAGCTACTTTTTTTATATTTTTTTTTAAATTTGCAAATATATTAACTTAGCTGCTAATAAAAGTATAGCTTTTTTGCGCAATAAAAGCTTTAAATATTTACTAAAGCTTTTTTTTTAATTTAGTATAAGCATGTTTTGCTTTAAAAAAAGGTTTATAGCTAACTATGCTATAATAACTACTTTTATTTAGTTAGAGTTGTTACTTACTAATAAATAACTTGCTTTAGCATATTAAAGTTTTTTTTAAAAGTACTTTTTTAATGCGTTTTTATTATAAGCAATGTTTTTTAGTTTAAATTAAAGTAAGTTACTTTTTTTAGTAGCAATACTAAAAGCTATAGTAAAGCGTTAGCTAAAGTAGTTTATTATGCTTTTAATGCTTTTATTATAAAGTAAACTTTTTTTTTTACTATAAAGATTAAATTTTACTATTTAGCTATAGCTTTTTTTAATAAGGTTAGCTATAGTTATACTAGTTAGCTTTTACTAGTACTATTATTAGTACTTTTTAATACTATGTTAACTTTGTTAATAAAAGCTTATATATTTATATAAATAGTTTTAAATCTTTTATTAACTTGGCTAAAGTCTTTTAAGTTTTTAAAGTTAAGTATAAAAGTTTTTATATTTTTTTTTTTAATTTAAATATGTTAGCTATTTAAGTTTGCATTAAAAAATAAAGCTAAGCTTTTTTTATATTAATATTTATTGCTTTTTAAAAAACTAGGTAGTTTTAAAGGGCTAGGTAGTTTTATAAGGCTAAATAGATTTTTAAAAAAGCTTTTAAGTTATTTTTGAAGTGCTTTTTAAAGTGCTTTTTTTAAAGGACTATTTTTATTGTTATTAAGGTTTTTAGCAAGATTGCTAGCTAAGGCTTTTTGCTGCTAATTTAACTATATATATATTATAAAAAATTAAGTTTTTTTATTATAGTTAAAATAACTTTTAAAGCTATTTGTTTATTTAATAAGTTTAGTTAAAAGTTTAACTAAAAAGTTTGCAAATTAGACTTAAAAACGGTTATTTTGTAATAGTGTATACTTTATTAATTAAAAGTTAACTTATAATAATAAGTTAGCTTATAATAACAAGTTAAAGTTTTTATAAAAGTTATTAAAATTAGCTAAGGTAGCATAACTTAAAAAAAAACTTTTAAGGTTTTAAAATCTTTGCTAAAAGGCCTTTATTACTAATATAAGTTAGTATATGTTTATATGCTAAATAAGGTTTAGTTAAGCTATTTTTAGTTGCTGCTTTAGTTAATACGCTTACGCTTGTACTAGTATAAGTGCAAGTATTGTTGCTAGAGGATCTAGTATTGCTAGCTTGCTTTAAGTAGCTTAAATAAACTAGTTTAACCTACTTATTATTGCCTTTATATTTTTATTTAAAGCTTATAGTTAGTTATATATAAGTTTTATTTAATTTGCTAAGTAGTTAATATAGTTAGTAACGTGTTTGTTAAACTTTTTCCGTTTTTATTTATTTTGTTTTAGTTGCTTTTAATTAGCTTTATTATTTTCCTATTTTTTAACCTCTTTAACGCTTATTATATATAATCTAAATTGATTAAAGTTATAAAGTAAAAAGTTGTAAGGTAAAGGATTTTATAAAGAATTGTATAAAAGTTTACATAGTAGGTTTAGTAGCGTTAAAGTATCGACTTTATATTAAGTTTAAAACTTAAAGCCTAATTTCTTATTATTACTAAAGTGCCCTAGCATAGCAAAAGTACTATTAGTACTTTTATTTTTTTTACTTATTATATATATTTAATTAAATTAACCTTTTTTAATTAACTTAAAAAAATAAATAGAAAATAAATATAAAAAGCAAACAAGATATAAAGAGTAAAGCGTTTAATATAAATTTAAAAAAATAAGTATTTTATATAATACTATTATAATAATAATAGGTTTAAAAAAACAAGTTGCTTATAATGTACAAAGTATAGTTAGGCGTTTAATAAAATTAGGCCTTAATAAAAAGTAATTATAAACGTTAGCGTTATAAACAAATATAGCATAAAAATAGTGCCTTTGTTTATAACTTAAATACGGTAGTATTAAGATAAGTTAGCTATTTAAAAGAAATTGTATAAACTTAACTTATTTGCAAGGTTTTTGCTTAATATAAGAAAGCTTGTAAAAATGCAATTAAGTTGCTAATTAAAAAGATTTAAAAAAATAACTTTAACTGGGTTCTAACCTAGTAATAATATAAGAAGTTTTAAAAAACAACTTTTTTGCTTTATTACTTTAGTTGGGCTTTAGGCTTTAAAAAGGTGCAAGTTAAGTTTTAAAGCTTTAAAAAACAATAATTTTTTAATTTATACCTAGCTGCTGCTACAAAAAAAAAATAAATATAATTAAATATTAGTTGTATTAATCTAATTAATTTACTGCACTATTTAATAAAAAAAACTATAAAGTAATATAGTAAATTTTGTAAATTAATAATGTAAAAAAAAGAAATCTAGCAAGGTTAAGTTAATTGATTATAACTTAACTAATTAACCTTAGTGCGCTAGTTTTTATTTAATCTAGCTATTTAATCTACGGGCTACAGGACCTTATTCTTTAGGTCCCTCTATAATACGTTATATTACTTAGCTTGCTATTATATATAAGCTTTTAATATTTTTTAAAAAAGCTTAATAAAGTTAAAATTAAGTAAATAAAGTAATAAAAACTATAGTTTAATGCTAAATTTATTTTTAAGCTTATAAATAAATTTAAAATAGTAAAAAAAAGCGTTATTTATAATTAGCACTAACTTAAAGCTAAAAAAAAAATTTATTAATAGCATAACTTTATACTTTAACTACTACTTAAAGCTTAAAGTTTTTAACTTTTTTAAATAAATAAAAGTAGCATTATAAAGTATGCTATTATATATAATAGCTAAAAATATATTATATTATATACTTTTTTAAAAAATTTTAGTTATAAAAAAAATATAACTTTTTAAAGCTTACTTATTTTGCTTATTTATATTTTTTTTATTAACTTTTAATTTATTAATAAAAATAAATATATTAGCTATAAAAAAAGCTATTTAATACTTATAAAATAGCTATTTTATAAGATTTTATTAAGCAAGCTTAATTTTTAGCTTTTTATATAACTAGCAATACTTTTATAAGTAATTAAAAATAGTTAAAAAGCTAATATAAACTTTATATTTTATAGCTAAAAACTATTATATTTTATTAAAGTAAAAGTTAAGCTTAACTTTTAGTTTTTTAATAAAGTAGTTAAAAGCTTATAAAAATAGCTTTAATATATTATAATAGCTTTTTTTTTTAGCAAACTAGCTATTTTTACTTTTTAAGTTATATAAAATATTTGCTTATTTAATAATATATTAGCTATAGTTAAGCTATATAGCTATTTATTTAATAGTTTAATTACTTTTAATAATTATAGCTAATAAATTTAAATGTTTAAAAAAAGTTAATTAGTAGCTAATAGTTATTTTAAATAAAATAATAACTAAAAATAGCTTTAAATATAGCTAAAAATAAAAAAGTAATAAAGTAATAAGTAGTTTATATAAGTTAAATTTAATTATAATAAACGCGTTTATTAGCTTATTTTTGCTTTAAAAAATATAAAAAACGTATTTTTAAATTTAAAAAAGTATAATTTTTATAAATTAATAGTTATACTAATTTAAAGCTATAAAGATAGCTTTAAAAAGCGCTAAATTTAGTTAAAAAAAGTAATATAAAAAGGGAAAAATTAGAAAAGTAAGGTAGTTAGAAAAAACGGTACACTATAATTTAGCGCGGTGTAGCTCCACCGACATTTTGTTTGAAAACGACTGTATTGCTATTTATAGAACGGTTGCTTACCCATGCTACGGCATGACTCTTTCGCCGTTACATACCTGGTTACTTCATCAGGTCGGATCCTTTGCATCCTCAGTCGAAAATGAAGGAGATATGATGAAACTATCCCAATCTGAAGATATAAATACCTGGAAAGACGATATAATGATGAATGACGCGGATCAGTTTCGTGGGAGCTCTTTGTAGACGAATTAATTGCAGAGTTTGATTTCAGGCCTCACAAAGCCCGCCATCATGTTTCTCGCCGTCCGCTTTGTGTCGACACTGTTGATGTTATCGACATTTGCCGCGGCAGCCATCGTTGAGCCGGAAAGGTGGAAACACAAGGACCAACATACCCTTCCTCTCCCAACCCGCAACGTCTTCCAGTTTCGCACAAATGGGACCTGGATCGAGAACATCGCTGTGCGACCCAACGGGGACTTGCTGCTGACCATGCTATCCCCAACCGCATCACTGTACACCTTAAAGGAGCCTCGTTCAACCAGTCCTGGGCTTTCCCTCGTACATACCTTTGACAATGCTACGAGCCTCCTTGGCATCACCGAGATTCATCACGAGACTTTTGCCCTGCTCTCCGTCAAGGCCAAAAACGACTCAACGGCCGTACCCGGCTCTGTCACTCTGTGGGTCGTGTCGCCCACTGCGGATGGCACGTGGGACACCGAGAAAGTAGCGATTCTGCCGGACGTGGTGGTACCAAATGGCATCACCTCTATACCTGGATCATCAGCAGTCCTAGTAGTAGACAGCATCGGTGGGACGATAACACGATGCGACTTGCGGGCCGGGGCATGCGCCGTAGTTCTGTCAGGTCCCGAAGTCGCGCCCATTTCAGGGGATAGCTCCCGCCCAGTTGGAATCAACGGTATACATTATCACGACGGATACATATACTGGACTCATTCGGGTCTGGTCTCAGTGTTCAGAAGACGGATAGACAGGCAAGGATATCCCATTGCAAATGCTAATTCCGAGCTTATTGGCACACTGGACGCGCAATTCGTCGACGACTTTGCCGTGGACGCGGCAGGTCAGTTCTGGGTCGCCACAAACGTGTACGGCTCCTTGTTCGCCCTAGACCGTGATGGCACGAGTAAGGTGGTCGCTGGGTCTCCGACCGAGCTCACATTGGGAGGCTGTACTTCGGCGGCATTTGGTAGGACTTTGTTGGATCGCAAGACGCTTTATGTGGCGACAAATGGAGTAAACGGCATAAAGGAGCCTGCCAAGGTTGTCGCGGTTGACGCGGCCGAGTACTGTATCAAATGAAAGCGCGAGGCGCAGTGATAGATACCAGTGAATACTGTTAGAGGGCGAGTAGGACTAGAACTGGCCAAAGACATGGTTAATAACTCATGTGAGACCCTAGCACGCCCCCCAGTTCCTTGTATTAGAACTGATAGTCGCCAAGCTTACAGTCAGTCATAACCAACAACACTCCGTTATATTCCCAGATCAGGCGAAGGGCGAGGAACTTCATCTGAGAGGGGCTGCTGAACGTAGACCGCGATACCCGCTGGGTTCGCAGTATACCATGTCAGGTCGTATGGTCGTATCCTCGGCGTTTGGGGCACGTTGGATGGGTGAGCATTGCAGGGGGCATGGATACCCTCCATGTGGCTGACCGTTGTATCACAACATAGAGCGCCAGCAAATCAGAACGGACATAACGTACCGATGAGAGGGGATGAACCACGTCTTCCACCCATCCCTTCTTCCTCCACAGAATCGACTATCGTTTCGAACGGGGGCTCGCCAACAGCCACCAGACAAGCCGGGTTCACCATGCCTGTGTTTGATAGAGCCGATACCCGAAATGTGACCAGTCACACGCAACACACGACCGAAGTAGAGCACATCCTCTCCACAAAGCCGAACATATCCGGCGAACCGGCACTTGGTTTCTAATGGATAGGCAGCCGAGACCACTCAATGTACCCAACGCGCTCTTCTTGGCCTGGTTACCGAGGTAGTCCATAGAAACAAGTGAGCAATGTTCGTTGGTCAGATCACCATAGGTCCCCGCCTGCCCACATTATAAACACACCCAACCTGATCCGGTTGCCCAATCGTTGACGGCTCGTTCTCCATCTTCGACCATACAACATCTAGATGAACGCTCATTAGCAAGAAAGGCACCCGTTATCTGATCCAGATGCAGAGAACACCCAGTTAAGCAACGACGCCGAAGTGGTGTGGTGAAATCGTGGGATGCACGGGAGCCTCCATTCCCAATAGAGTGATTAGCAAAGGCAGATGGGAGCAAGGTCTGATCGAAGGCGAAAAGTCTCCGCTTGATACCAGCTACCCCCCTCATGAGCTCTGTTCTCTTCCATTTCTCCCCGATTCTCCCCCTCCATCACGGCCATCAAAGCACATATTAGAAGAGGAGGGCCTTGTTTGGGCCAGTGAGGAGACGCCAAAGTGTCTGACCGAAGAGGGGAGAAGTGGCAATGGACGGCCAAGTAAAGTAAAGTGCCCTCCCTATTCAAATCACCGACGCCACAGGGCCTCGAGATGCGATGCACATGACGGTACAACTGGGATAGGCCAATGCTTTTGTCGCGTTGAAGCACCCCTCCTTCTTCACCACCTCAAGGGAGGGCGAGCGGAGAGGGGGTAAAGGAGGGGAAGAAGCATGCGCGGTCATCATGGAGGAGACCGGTTTGAGCGAAAGGCACTGACGAAGGAGGGTCGCAAGTTGATGAAAGGCTAGAGAACTACCTTAGGGTATGTTTGTAGTACCGAAGCCAAGCCGAGAGAGGTACCTAGCGCGAGGAGCAATGAACATTGGAGAATGAGAGAAGGAATGGGACCAGTACATGGCAAGATGGGAGGAAGTCGCACCGCGGGGCATAGGCAGTGAAATAGTTCAAGGGAAAGAGCCATGTAGGAAACCGAATATATAAAGCCCCCAGGGTCCCCTATCCACTCGACCCTCTCTTCCCCTTCTCCTCAAGGCAAACCGGAAATCAAAGTCACATTACCAACTTCCATAAACAAACTTTCCCAACCCAAACCAATCAACCACCAACCACCAACCACCATCAAAATGGGTGCCTGCGAATGCTCTACCTGCGGCTGCAGCGATACCGCTTGGTAAGCCCCCCCCCCTCCCATCCCTACCCTGATATAGCTACGATACTGACGGAATCTCTAGCACCACCTGCACTTGCTGCGTGAGTACCCTTACGGCCACCCAATCCTGTCCCGGCTACCCCAATCCCAGACACTAGAATCTATTCACGGACCATGGAGAAATACGATAATAATTACAAACTCACTAATACACATGCAGAGTCACTAAACCTCCATACATCATGGAGAGCTCGAGCCTGGTCAAGTAGGACCTGCACCATGAGCCTTCCTTCCAAGGCTGATGAGTCAAGATAAGGCGAGCCAAGCATATGTTCAGGTCAGGTCATGCTACGTCAAGTTCAAGTCGGGTGTGAGGGCGAGTCAGTTCAGGTTAGCACACGAAGGGGGGCATTTCTTTGTACCCAAATAGGTAGTGTAATGAACCATGGTTGAGACGTCTTATTATTATATTCTAAACGTACGCCGTGCCTCTGATATCGCGACTGGGTATCATGACTTGGACTATGTAAACCTTCCAACGCCCATCTATGTGCATAGTAGACCGAACTATAGACAAACGATACAGGGAAAGGGGGGAGATATACGGTAGGGAAACTCGGACCATCCAACTTGGTTTACTCCTTTGTTGGAGCCCAGTTCATGAGCCACTCCCTAGCATTATCCACATTCGGCCCTTCCGCCTCGCAAGCAGCTATGCACCACTCCAGATCCCACGCGTTTTCGCCCGCCAGCATTTCCGCAAGCGTTCTTCTCCGTTGGTTGGACTCGTCGACACAGAAGTTCATCGGCGCTTCCTTGTCCTTGTACGAGTCCATAAGGGGCTTGATCAGGGGAAGCACAGCCTGGGCCGACGACCCCTGAGCTTCGAGGTCCATGTTCTTCCGCCCTGTCTTACACCACTCGTTTCGACACCATCTCTTACCGCATCCCGTCATCATCTGCGACAGATACTTCCTTTCGATGCGTCGTTTCAACGCCTTGCCCTCGGGATCATGGAGACTGACGTACAAGGGAGAATAGCATAACGAACATAGCCCGATGTCGTTACCCGGACCTTGGCCCATGTGAGTCCCAGCACCGACCGTACCATTTCTTCCTACGCCGTGCAGCGTACGTCCGCAGTTAGCGTTACGACAGATGGCAGGCTTGGGTTTATGAGCCTTTTCCAGCTCATGATGCTTCAGATGCGTGGCCATGTCACGGAGACGCACGATTTTGGAGCATAGGTGACAATCGGTTGTGCGAGCGCCGTCTGCAAGTTCGTGCTCCGAGAGACCAGATACCAAGCTTTCGGGAGATGGGTTGAACGGATCTCCTTCTTGTGGAACCTCGAGATGGCAAAATCGGCATAGGATGATTTTGCCCGGGCAAAGGGTAGTCCGATGTCGAGCCAAGTCAGGAAGCGAGTTTGTAGTAAACGAGCAGGCGGGACATGAGTGTTCGCTGTGATGTATGTAGTCATGCTTCGATCTGCTCATCGCCGAAGACCCGTAGGTGTTATCATGAGGACAATGCCAATGCTCGGACCATTCGGCAGATGACTTCTGAAAGACGTTGCCGCAGTCCGGACACGCGATGTTGTTCCGACGACAGAAATTCTCGTGGAGGACCATGGTGCGCTTGGGTATCCATTGGCGGCAGTGTGCACACTGCTCCTCATCCGGCCCATGCTCTTGCGCGGGAGCTTCTTGTGTGACAGGAGTCGTAACGCCACCGCTGGAAGGATTGGCATTAGCAGTGGAATTTCTCGCACGCAACCTATAAGGGCGAGGTCTAGTTGCCGCATCCGCAGCGGGTGATTGTGGTTTGTAACCATGAACCGAGATAATGAGGGCCTCGGCCTCCTCTAGCTCAACGTTGGTGGGCGAGATGGTGATCCGCTTAACACCCTGTTCGCCCTCGACAAAAGATAGGGCTCCGAAAACATGTTCCGACTCCCTAGGCGGAGCCCGGTGGCGCGACGACCTAGGGGTAACATACAAATCCACTCCGTATTCATCGTCCAGTTCGCTCAGTTCAATTTCCAAGGGACGTGACCGGGCCCAGGAAGGGAGTTCGTAGTCGACATGATCGCCGGGCACAACCTGACCATCAACAGCCTTCCATATATTAATCTCCTGGCCCACCGAGCTGCCTTCTGTCGTACCCGGGGCCACCTTTGCCCGCTCCATGATTTGTTTCATCGTCTCCCTTGCCTGTTCCTCGTTGAGAGCCTCGATGTCCACTTCCAAATCGGTGTCTACCACGCAGATTCCATCGCCCTCTGGGCGGAACTGGTCGATCAAGAGGCGGAAAGTTTCATCTTTAACTCCCCGGACGGAGAGAAAAGCACCGTTGGACAGCGTTGTAAAACTCTCGCGCAATTGACGCTCTAAGAGCGCTTTCCAGTCATCTGGGTTGTATCCAGCCTCAAGGGGTCGCAACCGGACATAGCTGCCCTTGGGCAATTGCTTAGCATGGACGGTGATCGTAGGCGAGGTATGATGGTCAGAGTTGGAATTGGACGTGGTCTCGGCGTTGTTATCAGCATCGATAGGATCCTCGGGCGAAACGCCTTTTTCTCTATGGGGAGGCACCAGTTGGTCGGTTGTGATGCCTAACGCCTCCATCAAGTAGGGGCTAAGGCCAATCTCGCCATCTTGTGCAGAAAATTCGCGGATACCGGCATGAACTGTGTTGCCGTTGGCTTGGTTCACAAGTCGGAACATGAGTGGATTAGGTAGTTGGTTGGAGTCCGCGTACGAGGAATATGAAAGGTTCTGACGCTGTGCATACGGGTTCTGCCTGTCAAAGGCCGTGAATGTCGAAGGCGGATCGGCAACATTGTCTGTCGAGACAGTCGGGGCAGCGAGAAGTTGTGCGAGCGCGGATTGGGGAAGTATGATCTTGTCGCCCTTAAGATCTACAGACGGCACGGTCGCTGTGAAAGTCCCCGACCACCTAAGAGCCGGTTGTTCACCCATTTTCAACAATGTACCTCACAGGTCAATATTGGAAGATACAGGCTCAGTTGGTAACGCTTGAGAGACCATGACAAACCTGGGCTAGACGTGCAAAGAATGGTAGCCGATCAGCCTAGTACCAGCTTTGGAATATGTTAGAGGTCCAAGAAATACAGGAGATGCAATGTTGATGGAATACTCGTAACAATATCAAGATCACACAAACGCAAAAAAAGAAAAGAAAAGAATATTAAAGCAAAACCCAAAAGATAGCCGGATTAGACTAAATCGCCTTGTGAATTGTACAGAAGCTTTCCAAATCAACAACTTGAAGGATTTCCTATCAGTCATCTCGTTCTTCTAGTTTCCATGACGCACGCACACTGGCCAAGCTCCCAAGTCCAAGGGTCCTACTATACCGCCAGATGCATATTTGGCGGGGTTCAGTTGGAGCGCTGGGCTCCGACTCATCTATTGCATATACGGTATACGTTTACGAACCTATCTTGATGCCTGTTCCTCCGATCGACCTGTAGTCTGGTGTACTCGTATGAGTTAGGAAACCTCCAGCTGTTAAAGAGGTGCATAGTTGACCACTATCTGGCCAGCGTTACAAATCCGTTTGTATATTTCTGGCCATTGTAGCATTATGCTTTTTACATTTCCTTGCCCCTCTAGGACGTGGCATGAACCTTATTCCAAGGACTTATCTAGTAGGTAGCAGTTCTTTGGAAGGGAGACCATGTTGGAGTCGGGCCAAGTCGACTCAAGTAGACCAGAAACGACCCTCATCTGTTGTCGCGCTAAGCAACAGTTAGGCTGAAATTCCATCTGGCACCTCCTGGAGCCAAATTTGATGATCAGTAGTAAAAGAGATGACCAGTCCACTCATTGATGTTTTGACCTGACAGTTTAGGCTTTCTGTTATGGTACTCGTAACGTTGTGATATTGCTAGGACAGTTGCCTCCAGAGTCCAAGCAGCCCGCTCCAACCTAGACATATGCAGATGCACAAGAGCATCTTCCAATCGCGAGCTTGCAACTTGAGGAAGGCTAACAGATAGGACTCCCATAATTTAGTTACCTAAACTCATTACATCTTATAGCAATTCATCAGGTGATTAGAAGCGAATGCTTGAAATACCCCTATGAGTTGCCTACCCCCTACTTACCTACCAGGTCGGTCCACATTTCTGCGGGGTAATGTCCTTAGTAAAATGCGCAACAGGTAGGTACGGGTAGGTTAGCATTTTGATATGCCCTCTTTTACGCGCTCCTCCTATCCTACAATCTTTTGACGTGCCAAGGATTCGTGAGATAGTCAGATTGCCCTACTTGTCAGCTATCTAACTAAGCATCTGTACCTTTAGACAAGAGGAGAAACTGATCATATACAATCCACGACACGTCAGATCTGATCGCCCTGAAGCATATGTAAAAGCCCTGACGATAAGGGTTCAAGCTCTATCTAGAAGGTGGGGTTGACAGTCGCAAATCATACAAGTATTTGTTGGTTCCAGCAGCTTGTCCCCCGAATCCTCCTTTTCTGCACCTTATTTACCTAGTCTACAGGATAGGCACATAACATACAGCAAATGGCGCGGCCAAGCAATGAGCAACAGCGCCAGCAACTTGGCACTTCCTTATTAGACAAACATCATGAACCTCCGACATAATGTTGTCTTGGCCGCCTTGGCTAGTGCTTGGGTATCACTATAAATTTCTTGAACATAGAAAACGGCTTATTATGGGAGCACGCTGGATATGCGTGTACAATACGCGGTACATGAGATCCTTCCCTTTCTGTTTGAGAGTTTTCTTCTATCAGATTTGGTCCTTATCGCTTACACCGCTTGAGCCAGAGCCAACCTGTGGCTCGCGTAACAGAAGATAATTCACATACATACTTTGAGGTGTGGGATAAGTATCTACAGACTGTATTGAGCTCAGCACTTGTACAGAAAATCCGATATATAATACATCTGCGCGTGTATGTTCATATGTTGTGGAAAGCAGTAGCTGCAATGTACTGCGTGTAGGTACATAAGGTTAGGAGGTAACCACAACCTACGTAATTACTATACAAGTAGGTACACTACGGTACTACCTCATGCCTACCACCCTTCTGTGTTAGGATCGTGGGTGGACTACAAAATCCCTCATTACCCTGCCAGCATGGATGTTTTCTTCTAGTCACCACTATTATGAGCCTTCATACATATGTAGACTCACAGAGTAGCCAATGGCGTCCCTGTCGGCTTGTTTGTTATAGTGTCTGCAGGACTGGCGCGATGAAAAGAAAAAGATACAGTCAGACAACCCAATACGACCCTTCCCGTCGGATCGACCTGCCAAGCCTGTCAGGCTGCTCAGCCGTCTGCAAATCTATCTTAAGTTGTTTTTTGTATTATTTTTTGAAGCGGACATGGACTGCTCTGCTTAATCCCGGTCGCGCGCACAAAGGAAATCTCCTGGCGAGACCGTAGCAGGGATATTCCAGATCCTCGCTAACCCCCGCTGTGTGCTATTAGACAGTTCTAACCCGAACAGGTGAATCGTTGGCACACGGATCCATCATCCTAGTTGCCGTTTGCCTGTATCGGACTTGTATCTGCACCTGTACTCGTAGGTTTCCCTCATCCTTGTCAGCACCTTGTATGCCATATCCATCACCTGTAGAAGAACGGCTGCATCTCCTTGATGTTTTGCTCTCTATGGCGTCCATCAACGCCAATCAGCTTTTCTTACACGTCGTGTGAGGGTTCAACGGTACCGTCCCTGTGCATACATTTTGGGCTCTACCCTCCTGCGAGTAAGTCCTGGGAGACTAACAACTGACCCTCATTGTTTTTTCTTCCCTACCAACCTACCTGCGTCTTTTATACTGGCACTGGTCTTGAGCGGCGCTGTCACCATCATTTTCGCCCTTGACTTCAAGCCCCGTAGTAGCCTCTATAGCCACTGCCGTCCAGTTGACCAAGGATCTTTCTTCAGTCCAATCTAGTCCTGTGTGTAATGGCATCCGGAGACCTCAGCTACCTTCAGCACACGCGCAACCAAACCGGAACGAGATCCGACCTTACTCCGAGCCTCCTCGACTTACTGTCGAACACACTTGTCCTATATCAGACCGCCCCGTACCTGCCAGTCTCGGCCCTCCTCAGCCTTGCTGCGACCTCACGATCCTTCCAACACCTGATCTATGACACGCCCGGTGTGTTTCGCCATCTCGATCTAAGCCAGGTCAAGACGGCCCAGTTCGATATCGACGGGATCGACCATGGCGGACAAGTATGGCGCAACGTACAGGTGGACGAACATGTCACTGAGGATGACTTCTACTCGGGCCCCTTGAGGGGCATTTTCTCCAACCTCAGAAGACGCAACATACTGCAGGATGTCAATACTCTGATTCTAGATGGGCTTTCGGTGACATCTGAGTTCATAAACGATATACTTGTGGATCCGTCCTCACGGGTCCGCGTACTGTCGATCCGGGAGGTCAAGAACCTCAACGAGCGAAAGCTCATGCAGGCATTGCGCTACGCCTGCCGTTCGACGCGGTCAGAGGACATGCCACGCCTGAAAGCCTTGTACTGTTTCGGGTCCAAGGACACCGCTCCTCCCCCGGTTCCAGAATCATCCACGCAGACGACGGTGTCCAACGGCGCAAACATCAGCGTTGGCTGGAACCACAAGTCCCAGAATGCTTTGAAAGACTCGATTGAAAACGAGGGGGATGATTGGTACAGCTGCAAGGGCAGGATGATCAGTAAGCGGATTGCCGAAGGCTGGGCCGAGACGCTTCTAGACTGTCGTGGGGTGTTACATTTCGATGCCGTCCTCTGCACAAGCCCCCACCATCGGAACTCGCCGGTGTTTGGCAAGATACCCGCCCCGACGGCCGGCCCCAACAGTCCGAATCCCTGGGGCGTCGCTACCTTCGCGCTGAACGGATGTGCCTCGTGCGGAACGGCGCCCGAGGGCTTCACTGTGTACGGCGATTCGTGCCCGGCGGATCTCCCTCTATTGTCACCCATTGGCTTGCATTCGTCCGGCGTCAAGGCAGCCACCTGCCCTACCGGGGCCACTCGAGCCGGAGGCCAGAGACAGAGGTTCATCCCTCGTTGTCTCGAGTGCATCCGTGAAAGATACTGCTTCAGCTGTAACCAATGGTGGTGCGAGGCTTGTTATCAAATACCTACAGCGGAGGAGCTTGCTGGACAGGTCTCTGCTATTCACATCGTCGACGAAGCTTCAGATCTGATCGAACACGAAATAGCTGCTTTGGAGCAGCCCAAAGTAAAGGTACGGATGGGATATTGTTTTAGTTGCAATCTAAAGTCAGCCTCAAGGTCCCGTCGATGAGATCGAGATCGAGCCAGACCTCGAGCTCGAAGCTCAATTGAGCTTCCATGAAGCAATCTCGCCTGACGTCCAGGCCAAGAACCGCCTGATTCACTCGATACTCTCAAACAAGACTCTCCTGTGGAGATGAATGCAAGCAGAGCCCCTTCGAATTTTTTTCTTTTACTTCCTTCTCCTGCCCTCTCACCAAAACCAAATAGGGAGAAAATCTGAAACTGCCACCGTATTCAACCCCGAGGCCCGGAATGGACATCATTTTAGGACCCGAGCTAACTAGATGGCGAACCAGTGCCCAAAAATAACCCGTAGCTGCTGGGAATGTGACCGCAACGTGAGTCCTGCATATCTCCTTGCGGAAAAAAATACGCTGCTTCAGATCAACTGACATATGATAGTGTGTTGACTGCATCGCCGAAACGCAGAAACTCTGCAAGGGCTGCGGGGGCGGTTACTGCATTATCCACCATGAGGGCTCTACAATGACACTGGTAAGTCAAGCCAGGCCTGGTTCTCAAGTCTATATCCACCTGACTATATACCATCTAACAACGGGCGCACTACGTATTATACAAGACTAACATATTTCTTATTAGTGTGACTGTAAGATTGGCCTCGACCCTACCTCGAACTCGTCCCAATGCCTCAATGCCGATTCCCTCTTTTCCTGTTACTGACTCGTATATAGGGTGTAGTAGGAGCCGTGGTCGCCGATGCCGCGATATGTATTGAATCATCGAGCACACACGATGTTGATGACCGAGAAGTTGTTAACGAGCAACGTCGGTGGTGTTCATGAGGAAGGAGATAGATACCCAAGCTCGATGTTTCTCGTATATCCAAGGAATGGAAAGCGAACGAGCGAGCCAGTGCATGTTATAGATTGGTCATTTGAGCGGATGGCATGTCGAACTTGGTCCGGGATGGAAGTCAACGGTCCGGTCGTTCCACAATACATAGCGAAAGATGATTTCTTTGCAGAATATTAGTCTCCCCTCAGGCATAAATACATTTAGACACCCCACCTATAATATGCAGACCTGTACGTGTAAACAACACCACTTTCAACGCAAAAATAGCCCGGGCATCAAGCCAACTAAAGTACACCTGTAATCCTATGCCCTGTAAGTTACGCAACATGAACAACAAACATGTTTCTTAAAAGACGACAGGGTTGGAAATACAAGTTCTTCATAACCGTCCAAGACTATATTATCCCTATACCATCGACCTACAATCAACTTATTCCTCACTCCTTCCTCCGTGGCGCAATTGGCTAGCGCGTTCGACTGTTACGTTAGTTCCAATCTGAAAAGAGGAAGAACACAAAACAAGACATCGAGAGGTTGACAGTTCAAGCCTGTCCGGGGGAGTAAATTGGACAATTCTTTTCTTTTTTCTTCCCATTTTTTTAAAAAAAAAATCTTTTCTTCTTTGTAGGACGAAGTTTTAACATGTCATAGTGTATGTACTGCGTAGGTACTCGAGCCGTTTGGTTAATAGGTACCAGCGGAGCTCGACCAGCTGATGGGAACACAGTACGCGTACAATATCCGTCTCGCAAAATTCATTTTTCAGGTTCAGCGATACACCTCTGCTACAGGACGTTTAGCCACCCTCCAAGGAATCCAAATACCAAGCAGTCCAAGATGATACCTACTCGGACGGCGGATTCCTCACAAGGTAGGGAGAACTCCTGTTTTCTTCCACCTTCCAACAACAAAGTAATAATACAGTGATATCAAAAGCACTGCTTAGACCGTAACATCATCGTCGAGCACAGACAACCCCCCCAGTCGGGCGAAGTCACGTCCTCACCTTGACAGCCCCCGCAGACGCCGGAATACAAGCATGGATACCTACTGTATCCCCAGGGGTGTCTAGACGGTGTCTGACCGATCAGTAAGGGTTGCCTTTAGCTAGATTATAGATGACGACGTGGCACTAGTTTCTGCATTGTATTGGAGTAGCCCGAGAATGCGATGACGCGGCCGACGGGTTATTCGCTTTGCCGTGGTTGCATTTTAGCTTCGACCATGTAGCGAGCGATACCTAACACGCCAGCAACCTCAGGCGTAATAGCTCGACAGTCGGCAGTAACGACACGTAGAGTACGCCAAGTATAGGATAATAGCAGTCTGAAAGCTGCAGCTTTGCCTGATATCCTCGACTTGGCGGGACCCTTGAAGGCTAGGTGACTCTCGGAATAGAACTCGGGCAATCATTAACGATGAATCTGAGCGCATCGCTAATGTTCCGAGCTTTCACGTGTCACCTCCCACTGCGAACCTTCGGGCCAACCAAGTGCTGCCATGTTCTTCATATTCCAGTTTGCTAACAGCAAGAGACTTGAAGTGTGCATGTCTAGCCAGGTTGGCACCGCCGTTCCAGGTATTAGTTATGGGATCACCGGCCCGGGTAACTCGAACGACGCATTCTTCAGGGCACATCTTCCGAATCTCATCCTGTAGTCGTTCCATGAAACCGTCGAAAAGCGAGTTACCACCCACGACGACAATATTGGCCAGGAAACCAGGCCATAGACCAAGGGGTAGAGACTCTAAAGATTGCATAACTAGGTCTGGTATACCAGGCTGGCGGATGCCAATATCGGACGGGTTAAACAAGAGCTCAGGGACGCAGAAGCGTTCGTTTCGGAGGGTGAGAACATCCTCGCTAGACTCGCCCACAGCCAGTCTCTTCGCACGGGAGGCTCGTGAGGGGTCATACTCACGCACTATGCCCTGCGATCGAGTATGGAAGTCCGGGAGCACGTAGTCCTTTGCAATCCCACCACCATTGATATATGATTCGCGACGCTCCCCACGTGTGCCTTTCCACGAGCGCTCGAGATCGCCTTTGAAGTCGAGCGAGACGTAGCATGCGGCTTCTTTCATCTGGTTGACAATATGTGTCTCGTTGCGCATATCGTAGTGGCGGAGGGAGAGGAGGCGCGCCAAGTAGTTTGTCAGAAGCTTTCCACCAACATCGAGTCTTCGGACGGCGGGGTGGATGGGTTTCCCTCGAAGTAGAGGTGTAACAACGGTGTGGGAATACCCGCTATCGATGAGCAGGACGACTTCGGCGGGAAACTGGGCAACGGGTGGTGGAGACACGCTGTCGGCCCGAGGAAACATGGCCTGCACGTCTTGGTAAGTGTTGAAGGTCGGTCCTATATGGAAAGGCAGCGGCATGTCCAACTATCAGTACAAGCACTCTTTCACCCGCTCAGGTTTTCTTGTGCCACGGGAAGGGAACGTACCGAGGCCTCTATAATAGCTAGCAAAGCCGAATTGCTCGAAAACCATCTGATCGCAATTGGTCTGTAATATCGGGATCGAGTTGGGAGCTTCGGCGAGCAGAAGGCAAGTTTCGGATGGATCACAACGCTGAGGAGCTTTGGCGTCGAAGAATTCCCGTTCCCATATCTCTTTTTGGGCCTCCCAATTCACTATATACCCCTTTTCGACAGGCCGTCGGAAGGCCGCCTCGCTAAAGTCGGCGCATTGGGAGAGTTCGGACCCGACGTAGGTTTTGCCATTGCGATCGCGGGCTATGCAGTTTGGAATGATGCGGGGTTTGTCCACAGCGTCACCAGTCACGTAACCTGCTTTTATCGTGTAGGCACCATTGTCGAGGACTAGAGTGCGAGAGGGCGGGGTTGGTTGGCGAATTTTGACTTTCTTTGCCGGCGCCATGACGAGGGTCTAGATTGGAGATGAAAGTTGTAATCTGCAGGTACGGTTCATCAAATGACACTGATCCACTCCGACAGCTCTTTGGGCGACCCTTTTCCCACTGGCCAGTAGCGGGCAGACCACAGCCTTTATTACCTAAAGTACATGTACAGTAGGTACCGTTGCGGGGTTCAGGTACGCGTACGAGTAGAGCTGATTTCCTCTTTTAGCACCTCTCCAGTGCTCCGGCGTGCCTTCTGTACATACCTTGCTTTGTACTGAACTGGATGAGGGCAACAGCAAAACGACATATCAAACTATCACGCGCTTCCATGGATTTTTTCTCCAGGACCAGTTTACTAATGTCCTCAGCCTTTCATTCTCCGACTTATCCTCTCAATTTCCAATCATCATGGTCTGAGTGTGAACGAGCCGTGCGCAAAACAAGTTGAAGGCCAGCAAATGATACAACCGAATGTTCGTCTTTATCTATACTATCCATTTTAGAAGAATTACAAGTATCCAGCTTGAATCGAACTGGTAAGCTGAAGCTGGAACATATTTCCCCCCTAATGTGTACATCTCAACCCGCAATGGTTGGTAGGCGACCCACGTCATCCTGTCACCATTTGACAGGAATCGGATCACCCCTGAGTCAGCCATAAGAGGGTTGCATCACCATCGCCAACGGCGAACGGCTTGGACGCGCTTAGTAGCCGAAGCGAAGAGACCGGTGGGTCCTCCGGACGGTAGAGTTGCTACCGGGGGTATTGGCCGAAACCCAAGTGCTGAAATCATCGGACCGTGCGGCGGCCAAGTCATGAGTCCAGTGCCCGACAGTATCGTGGATGCCGAAGCCGCTCTCGCTGTTGGAGGGCTCCTCCACCGGGGTCGAAGAGAAGGCATAGGCGAAGTTGGCCTGGCCCGCACCATCCAGAGTGGCCACGTTGCCGTCGAAATCTTCCCAGCTGGCGCAGCCGCTGCAGAGGGCGGTGAACTTGATATGAGTGTCGTTGACACCAGTGCCCTTGAGCACGGTGTACGAGGCGCCCTCGTATATGCCGGGGGTGTAGTAGCCCCTAGTAGTATTCGTCAGCGTGTCTATCCTATGATATACATGTCGCACAGATGATCCGTCTGGTGAATCAGCCGGTATTTGAAGGGACTACATACAGAGCTTGTCGTGACGAGTAGACGACGTTCTCGCCGTCAGCCCAGACCAAGGTCAGGGGGTTGTATGTCATGGAACCGCCCCAGGCCCAGCCAGCCCAGCCGATCTCGACAGGGACGACGACCTGGAGGATGACATCGTAGGGCGCATCGGCGCTGGCGTCGGCGGGAAGTGCCAGTCTATACGAAATGCCTTCCGAGTTGGTAGTGGACTGGAAGGTGATGCCAGTCTCCTCATCAACAAAGGTCTCGGAGTCGGATTGGGCAGACGCTAACAAGACAGATCAATAAGTATTGGCTCTGACGGTTTGGTTTTTTTCGAGGAATCACCACTCACCCAAAGCGACAAGGCTCATCAAGCCTGCAAGGGACGATGACCACTTCATGATTGCTGATTTCTGAGTAGCTACTATTTGCTTTCCTGCTTTGTTTCGTGTCACGTCTACCTGGACGAAGGAGGATTATATCTGTTGATTTGAAGAAATGTACGAGAATGCCGCGCCACACTTCTATTCTGCCAGACAGGAGATAGAAAGAAAGCTTCGGAGATGATCAATCCGCCCGGGTTGGCAGGCACGGGATAATATATACTTTCCCCCTGGATCTTGGATACCGGGTATTATACATAAGCATTCCAATTCTCGGGACTTGACCAACAGGCCCAACCATCCTGGCCAGGTCTATACATCTGCATATCCGCATATCTGTACGTTTTTCGGCCAATTCGTGGAGTCGTCCGAGTCAATATCTCATCAATTCGCTGTATCATGTCCACCGATGATCACTTAATCGGCTAGGTCGCGTTCGAGGCAAACTCGTCTTGTCCCCTCTGCGGGATGCAAGTAGAGGCTCAAAAGATTCACCGTATCTGCAGCGGACCGGAGAAATTGTCCTGACTTCCGGACCACCGTCCCAAGGCCTAGGTACCCTGTGTACCCTGTGTACCCTGTGTACCCTGTTTCCCCCGATTAGGAGATCTGGTCGTCGGTGAGATGCATGCTGCCAACGCTATGAGGGCAAGTATTTCGCCAAGGTTCGGTATCTACCAGTATGATGAAATGCCTTACTATGTCCGTGACGTGATAGGGAGGCTAAATCATTATTTGGAGTAGGGTTCCTATCTCGAGCGCATCCCCGATAGATTGCTGTGGGGGCCAGCCAGCCCGTTTTTTCTGTCTCAGAAAAAGAGGACAGATCAACATGACCGATTCTCAGTAGAGCGCGGAACCGAAGAACCATGGACTATTCAGGCTAATATTTCACTAACACGAAACACACGAAAGCCTTTCTACGTCTGTAAATCTTCTTTTTGCGGGAACCTTTCCGACTGCATTG
The DNA here is from genome assembly GCA_022579005.1 of Poronia punctata. NCBI lineage: Eukaryota > Fungi > Ascomycota > Sordariomycetes > Xylariales > Xylariaceae > Poronia > Poronia punctata. Next base: position 149,363 of record MU401521.1, on the reverse strand, counting down.
ATAGATCCTTCGAGTGTTATTAAGCATTGCGGTGGATAAGGTGGATCGTGAGTAATTTCTTCATTCCAGTTATGATAGCGTTTGTTGTACCTGCAGTGCCTGCCTTAACAACACCATACCTGCCCCCCCTACCTAACATACCAGTTGTTCATCCCTTTTTTATGTCCTTATGCTCTTGGTCTGTCATTATAAGCATGAGACTATAGTACCAAAGCGAGAGCAAGATGGCATCTACACAAATGATATATTGAAAAGCTGCTCTTTTTAGAAGACCCATCAGCGTCTCTACAGAAGTTCAGATGGTTTGGTTATATAGGCTAACATGACGTATGGTAATCTGCAGGTAAAATATCAAATGATACAGGCTTCTTTGATACGGTTCGATATAGTAAGCATCGTGCATGAACGGGCCTCGCGTCATGTCTCGCTTCACGATCTCAATTCAATCTCGTAGTCGCCTCTAGAAACCCACCGTAGTATTCGTCAAGCCAGCGCGCTGCGGCATCGCCTGCGTCGTCCATGGCGGTATTCCATCTGTTGATTGAACCAACATAACCATCCGGACGAACGTTGACTATGGCCACTTCATTCGCGGCCAAATCACCTAACCACTTGGGTATGCAGCCGAGCCCCTTCGTATCCATATGCGCTGCATCGTCGAGATAGACGGTCCACTGACTAGAGGCGAACAAGGTGGGGAGCGAAGAAACCTCAAACTGCTCTTTTGGGGTTGAAGCTGTCATGATTGATAAGAAAACGTGTGTTAGTCTTGGAAGCTCATTCGTCTGTCTTGAAAACACACGACGGGACGACCTACTCAGCAGACAATATGTAAAGATTTGACTAAAGGCCTGATATCTCGCGGGCACGGTGTACACGTCCGTGGAGCGTTTCGGCCTGGGCTTCCGGACATAGGAGTCGGCAGCAGCACGAGACAGCTTAGTCAAAAGCGACGACTCGGCTGTGACATAATCACTCAAGCGAGTGAGGAACTTGGTCTCAGCAGGCCCGATTACGTTGTGCACGACAACGAAAACCCGAAACTGGCCCAACATGGGAATGTCTAGCTGCAGGTCGACAGGGTTGGCATCGACGAACCGCGAGACCTTGGACGGCGGCAAGGTGCAACCTGGTCTCGCATCGCCCCGCGTCTGCGCGCCTCCGTAGTTAAGTGCGCTCTCGGCATATTCCACGCCCACGCCCGAGATGAAACGGGTGTTGGTCTTGAAATTCTCGGCGAGGCGTTGGATATCGCCACCGGCGATCTCGTTGGCGTGCTCGAAATCGAAGCTGATAAGATCTTGGGCGATCTTGATGCGCTCGACCTCGTAGCTCTCCACTAGGGCCGGCTTTGCGAGCCCACGGATGGCAAGGTTCAGCTTCCAGCCCAGGTTCCACGCATCGTGCATGCTTGTGTTCATCCCCTGGGCTGCTTTGGGGCTGTGCGTGTGGCTTGCGTCTCCTGCGATGAAGGCGCGGAGGGTCGAGTCGGAGAACCGGGCCGCCACCCGTTGAGCGATTCTTTTAAAATTCTCGTCAGTCAGTCAGTCAGTCCGTTGTCCCACATCTCACCACTCCTTTCTCTCTCTTCTCTTTCTCTGCGTCCCTGAGACGATGGGCACTCTTGGCTAGACATGTGATAATCGGAAATGGGTGTCATACTGATAATTCCCAAACCATTCCACCGAGAGCCAATCAACACGATACGGGGCGAGAATGCGTTTGGCCTGTTCCATGACGAAGTCCTGGCCGAGGTGTTTGGCTGAAGACGATGACTTCATCTCGATATAGATGCGTGTCATGTTTCGTTCCCGCGGGATGATGAGGACGGAGCCGTGTTCTTCGGAGAAGACGACGGTCTTGTGCCAGATATCTGGGAAGTCGGTGTCCAACTCACCGTCCAGAACTCCCCAGTATGATTCATGCGGCGTCGCTATAGCATCAGTGCCCGGTATCATTTGACGCACGAGTGACCTGGCCCCGTCACAGCCTACGACGTAATCAGCGTGAACATGCTTATGTTTTGCCTCGCCGATATTGAACGTCAAGTCCAACGGGCACGGCTTCACATCAGAAGTATACTCGAAATTGGTGAAGCGATGACTGCGGGTGACCGTGACTCCACTCTCACCAAGGTCGTCTATCAAGGTTGATTCCATCATTCCCTGATGACAGATAAGCACATAGGGGTGCTTTACGTCGACGACAGAAGCGGGATAATGGACCTGTCGACCGATTCGGCGGAGGGGAGAGTCTGCTGACCCTCTCCACATGCATATATCATGGATTTTGACGCCTTGACGAAGCAGCTCGTCGCCTAGTCCCAACATTTGCAGCGTCTCGATGGTCTTTGGTTGGATCCCATCTGCTCTCCCGATGGCTGTCTGGTCTGGGCGGTCATCGAAGACGGCGATCTTTATGCCCAGTCTTGCTAATATGACGCTGAGCATAATGTAGTCAAGTGTCAGTAAAGGTAAGGTAGGAGGTAATCAAATAGTGAGTTTTTCCCCACGTACGCGAGGGTTAAACCGGCGGGTCCTGCCCCCACGATGCCTACATCGTATTCTTCCGGCGAGGGACTGCCGTCCTGTGCTCCGGAATGTATTTCAGTACCGGTCATCGTGATATGCTCTTGCCGAAAGCTTCAAGACTATATTTTGTCATAAGCGCGATGGTTGAGTAAGGAGGGGTTGAAATCTCATATCATTATTCTCGGTCAACATTCATACGAAACCGCTCCGGACAATAACATCAATAATATACGCAGCGCAACACATCACTCATGGTTGATAGAGTACACGGCCGAGATACAGACGTCGTCAGGATCGCATTTAGGTATCAACGGTACGAGTACACAAAACCCCACCTTCACCCACATTGTGACGGAGAAGGGAGTGGAGGAGGGTACGGTCCAAGTTGCGACAAATAGGATCGGAGCCGGGTGTAGCCGGGGAATCTTCTTGGAGCGCCTTTGGGCGGAGATGGTTGGTTATCGCCGCATATCGGAGTCACAAGTTCACAACTCACAACTCACAACTCCACCATATCCTTAGGTGCAGAAGATTATGGGCAAACCCACCAGAGTAATTGATCGGTGAATACGAATTCGACCCATTCAGACCTTCACATTCGATTCCGCATAAGCCTCAACCAGCCTTTGAGCTTTTATCCCCGACTCCTAAAAGCATCATACAAGGGGCGTTGTAAACTTGTACTTGGCAAAGCGCCACCTACCCTAGACCAAACCCCCGCATCAAACCACTTTTTAGGTCACGACAAAATGGAGGTCCAAAACTGGCAAGACATTGCAAAGAGAAAGCGAGAAATCCAACAAGAGCTCATAAGTCAACATGAGAATACTGCCCAGACGTCTATAACAGACATATCAAGCCTCGATGATCTATCGGCAAAGTTGTCTTCTGGTGAACTGAGCTCGGAAGATGTTGTGAGAGCATATATCAGCAGGTCAGTGGAACTTGCGCACGAAAACGAGATGGGAGAGAGTGACGAGGTAGAATAAAGTAGTCACTAACTCTTCTTCATCTGTTTCATGTAGGGCTTGTGAGGCTCATAAGAAAGTAAGTGTTTCTTATATAACTAAACTAAGTATGAAGATAAATAAATCACTAATCACTTACAGACGAACTGGTCAGTCAGAAACATCCCCCGGTACACTATCATGAATTAACACGTATTTCAAGCCTAACTGAGATCTTATTCAACAACGCCTTACTCCGCGCAAGGGAACTAGACCAATACCTCGCCCAACATGGCCAGCTTATCGGGCCTCTACACGGCGTACCCGTAACATTAAAAGACCAATTCGACGTGATGGGATTCGATTCCACAATCGGCTACGTCGCCCGTTCATTCCAGCCGGCGACGAGAAACGCAGCATTAGTCGATATGTTGGAATCTCTCGGGGCAATCATCATTGCGAAAACCAATTTACCGCAGAGTATACTGGTAAGTCATAATCATGAAATTCTTCACCTTTATTCCGGGTAAAACTGACAAGGGATGATGATGAATAGTGGTGCGAGACAGAAAACCCCCTATGGGGCTTAACCACGAACCCTCTAGACAGCGAATACACACCGGGCGGTTCAACAGGAGGTGAATCCGCTCTCCTGGCCAGTCACGGCTCTTTACTTGGCTGGGGAACAGATATAGGGGGTAGTGTACGGATCCCTGCTCACATGATGGGTATATATGGATTTAAACCAAGCGTATGTCCATTTCTATATTCTCTTGTTCTTCCATCTAGTCTACTCATACCCCCCCCCCCCTATATTGCCCGCGGAACAAACCTACTCACTAACTTGAAAAAAAAAAAAGAGCGCCCGCCTCCCGTACCGCAACGTCCCCGTCTCAACCGAAGGCCAAGAACACGTCCCCTCCTCCGTGGGACCCATGTCCCGAACGCTAAACACCTTACACCAAGCCTTCAAACAAATAACCCTCTTACAACCGTGGGATTTCGATGCCCGTTGCGTATCGATTCCCTGGCGAGAAGACATTTATCAAGAAAGCCTTCCCAGTACTACTGCTACCGAGCCGGAACGACCTCTCGTCATCGGTGTGTTGGCAGATGATGAAGTCGTCAGACCTCATCCGCCTATTACCCGCGTATTGAACAATGCCGTGGAAAAATTGAAAAGTGCAGGTCACGAGGTTGTGGCTTGGGATGCGGAATTACATGCCGAATGTGTTGAGATTATGGCAAGTCAATCCCTATCCTCCCCTATCCCAAACCCAAACCCATTCCCTCCCTCTCTATCCCTCCTTATCCCTCCCCCGGGCTACACCCCCCCGAGTCTAACACTAACAAACGAACGAAACGAATGACAGGACCTCTTCTACACCGTCGACGGCGGCGAAGACATCCGCACCGCCGTCCTCGCAGGCGGCGAACCCTTCGTAGAGCACGTACAGAAACTCATAAGCCGGGGCCAACCCGTTTCCGTAGTCGAGTACTGGCGACTGAACAGACGGAAATGGGATATCCAGCAGAGATATCTGGATAAATGGAATGCGAAACGGAATGCGGATGGGGAGAGGGGTGTTGATGTTCTATTGAGTATGTTCCTTTTTTTTTTCCCTTACTCTCTTTTCTTTCTATTTTTTTGATTTCATCATGGTTTGTTTGTTGTGAAAACTGACGAGAACAAAAAAAAAAAAAAAAAGTGCCACCAATGCCACATACAAGCGTCCCTCATCGATCATGTCGTTGGGTAGGTTATACGAAAGTATGGAATCTCCTCGATTACCCCGCCATTATCCTTCCCGGGGGAAACGCATCTCCGGAAGATCTGTCTACTTCTTGGGATCATAAACCGCGGAACGAGTTGGATGAGTGGAATAAGAAGTTATGGGAAGATAATAAAGAGAAAATGGTTGAATTGGGTTTACCGGTTGGAGTGCAGATTGTGGGTAGGAGGTATGATGAGGAAAAGGTTTTGGGTGTTGCAAAGGTGCTGGATGATTTGCTCAAGGTTAAGGGATCTGGATAGTTTATTACCTAGGGGATGCAATCAGAAGGTCCCATGTGTATATCTCGTCGATTTCTATTCAATCCTAATCAAACCATCACATCGAGCTGATCCTTTTATCTGCCCTTGACCTTGACCTTGTTGACCCCCTTTCCACATTCTGTTACTATCACTTCAACTCTACCAGACACTGAGCGATCTATCCCAACCAAAACGTTATCCATTCCAAGTTCTTCCGATACATCTCGATCTGTCTTCTCATTGCTCGACCCTAAGATTTCGTACGTAGGCATCGATACCAACTGTGAAATAGCATGCCATATATTCCCTTGCCGAGTGTATCTCGTATATTTAACGTACCGGATCGTAATGACTAACACACATATTAGATGAATAACAAGAGCACTGATCACAGCAACGATGCCTTGCCAGTACTTCGGGATACTGCATTCTTTTGAAAAGGATGCCTCGACCGTGCCAGACACGTCAAAGGCAGGCAAAAGATCGTAGTACCAGTTGACGGTAATAGCGTAAAAGACTGCGTCGATAGCCAAGGCGGCGTTTCCGCTCGTATTGATGATGCGGGTGAAGAGAACGGCGACATCGCGGGGAAGAAAGGATCCCCAGGCCCAACAGGAAGTACAAGCAACGGCACTGAGGCCGTCACTCCATAACCGGACTGATGATCCTAGGCTGGACCACAAAGCTAGAGAATTGTAGAAGAGGAATGATCCAAATGATCCGGTGCCCAGGTTGGGCTGGAAAGATTCAGGCCCGGTGGATGATGACGATGATGAGTTTAGATATTGTATCGTATCCAGCGTTAAAATCCCTCTCGTACCAGGATCCTGAATATTCGAAGCCCCTACCATATCTTGCACGTCCTGAGCATCTAACGACTTAGTTAGTGCGTTTAGTCCGACAGAAGGTTCCCGTGGTTCATCAACGGTTGATAACTCGACATATGCTAGGCTCATGTTGAACCCAGCAGAACAAAGAGTCACATTGATCATGGAACCTTCTTCGAGCACGAAGCTGCTCCATTCGCCGTGAAGACCGGAAGGCCGTAATGGCAGCATTGGTCTGCCAGTCTCATTCATATATTGGAATAGATCGAGATTCGAGTCGGTCGCCATCACCAGGAATGCCCAATAGGCTGGGTCATGCCAGGGGTCCGAGTCTTTACTCCATCTTCCGGCTGTTGCTACGAGTACATCTTGTATGTTCTTGAACTTTGTCCCCTTGGTTCCTGGCCTGGGTCCTGTCGGCTTCTCCAGCACTGGAATGGCCAAGTGGCAGAGCGATGGGGCCCATGTGGTAAGTGGTGCTGGAGCGGCAAACACCCCAGCACCAACACCAACAGTACAGGCAAACTCTCGAGGTAGGCAGACAGTCTTGTTGTGCAATTCTGCGTATGTACATTGATTGGCTGAGATACCAGCATCCCGAAAGGTGTCGTCGAACGAAATGGTCCCGTTGATAGAACCATAGGCGTAAGTGTCATCTGGGTAAATCGGGCTGAATGTGGCATCCAATTTTGGGGGAATACAAGAGATCCTCGTGCTCATTACTGCAGTCGGCCCATTGAAACTCCGTAGCTTCATCCTGTTGTCTTTCTCGTATGGGAGGAAGGCTCGTTTGTGAACACCCGTGTCCGAAATGTTGGTATTGGGCCAAGATACTACTGCTCCTTGTCCCCCAAAGGTTGGCCATCCATAACGTTGATCTAAAGCACGATACGACCCGAAGAATGTCGTGTTGAGCGTCGACTCGGATAATGCCACATTATGGCTCGTTCGGGTAGGGAACTGGATCAAGATGGCGGAACCGAAGTCGGATAGAAGGATTGTAGAAGAGAATTGAACGGCTAGAGATACCAAAGTGAGAATAAACGTAAGTACCAATTCTGGAACTGACTCCTTTCTAATGTTCCGCAACTCCAACGGAAATGCAGTCTTGAGTAGTTCCAAGGGGCTGCCGCTCATACCCCTGAGAAGTGACAATTTGGCGATTTTCGAAACAGGGGACCTTCGTCGCTCGACTAGCAGCGCTGCTAGTAAAGAGACACATACTGCTGCTTGGGAAGCTGTGATGGCTCGGAGAACGTGCGAGGATAATGTAACGGATTGTATCGCCCAACCGTTCAACATGATTGTCCTCCAAAAGGTAGTAGCTTGTGCGCCACCTGGAGCTCTGCCGCGTCCACCCCAGAGGAATAGCAGGAAGCCGATGAAGGGAAGCAACAGGATTGATCCCCCGGCGATTGTAGCGACGCCAGCAATGCCGAGTGATTGTCTTATAGCCAATCTTTGGTTCGGCTTGAAGTCTGCCATCATCCCAAATTTGTCAGCTGTCTAGTAGGCTGATGAAGCTCAAAAGGGGATATTACTAAGCGTAATGAGACCATCATGACAATTCGACAACCAACCGCGAGGTAATGAAGATGATGCGACCGGTAAAATATATCCTCCTCGTGATGGCCTGTCGTTCCATTCCCGTCTCCGTCTATGCGTGAACTGGTCGCTGCTAGATTGTGTGCTATTAATAGAGTAGCATCTTCCCCAACTTGAGATCGCCCCTATATCACACCGTAGAATGTAGTATCGCAGGAACCCCATGTTTTCAGCAGAGACAGCTTTGACGCATGAATCTATTATTACCAGGACTAGAAACAGCTTCAGAGATTCTGTTTATCTAGATGGGATCAATGATGTATGAAAGTAATGGAAAACATATGCAGTGGATGTCCCACCGTGACAAAGCCTTGGAAGCATCCAAGCCGGACCTTCCTTCTCATATGGCATCATTTTAATAATGGAAGGACGGACTGGTGTGTAGACGATAGGAAGTAAGAAGCGCGATGCACTACTTCCTGCAAGTAGAAGGTCCACGGTTCAATTCTTCTGGGTGAATAGGGCCAATTACGGTAGATTCCAATACTATTGATGTCGCTTTGGGTTGGCTTACATCACCAACTTCCAACTAACCCATCAGTAACTGAAGTAACCACCAACTGTTATTAGATATACCCGGTATATTTCTCTTCTATCTTTCGCCCTCGTATTGTCACTTACAAGGAAGACCCATCCCACATCCGTCTCTCCCCCAATTGACTTGACTTGAACTTGTCTTGTCTCGACCTAGATTAATCATCATTCCCACTCTTCGGCAAACCCTCCGTCCCCTCGCCATAATCCTCCCCATATCTCTCCCCATTAATGACAAGGGGCTTCATATCCTGAAGAACAAACATCATCCTCGCCCACTCCGTCTTACTCGGATTCCGCCACTATAATATTCATCATGTTCAACCAATGCTATGTCGACGTTAAGAAGGAGGAGGATGGTTGGAAAAAAAAACTCACAGCATGCATAGTACCCCTCTGAACAGCAACATCCCCCCTCCCCATCCCCCTCTCCGTCCCATCGTCCAGAATCAACTCGACCTCCCCTTCAACCACGACGCCGAAATCCAACGACTGCGTCCTATGCATCATGCAGACATATCCAGGCGAGAAATCCACCATCCTACAAACCACTCCCCCCTTCTTCGCCAGCCCCAGATTCCCCCCCGCCATGATGTCGTCATGGTACGATATATCCTTTTCATCGTTTAGATCGGCGCGGAAGGGATTGGTGAAGATTTGGTTAAAGGCCATTGTTCCTCCTTCGTAGGGCTTGAACTGTGCTGGTCGGGTAGAGTGGATTGTTGCTTTGCCTGCTTCATCATGTGTCGTTATTATGGTTTGAGGTTCGCGGAGGGGGGTTTTAAAGGGTTGTTGTTCGGATGAGGACGACGACATGTTGTTCTTTTGGGATTGTGAGGTAATCTGATATTTACTCCTACGGATGAATGACTGGGGAGGAAGTAGGTAGGTAGGTAGGTAGGTAGGTAGGTAGGTAGGTAAGTACGTCAAAATGAAAATTGCTCGGGACATCCGATTAAATATACAAGGTACGATTTCCGGCATGAAGAAGAGGGGTTCTTCCCGGTCCCCGAGGCCATCTTAACAAGGTTGTATCAACTTCCCCTCTGGCAGAAGAAATTGGGGACAGGTCCGAGTTCCGATTGCATCCGTGTCACAAACCGGCATATTGATTTTGATACCTCACTAGAAATCATATCATTACCCAGGTTATAAGAGACGCCGAGGTAGGTAGGTACCGTACCGTACAATGTGGTTATTGCATCTTTCCTTGAAATGATTGTGCGTCTTTACAATTGAACTGCTCACTTAACCTATATACTTACCTATCCTGGTGTAATCTTTTCATCCAAAGGATAGATTTTTGATTTATTCGCTGGCAAGCCGGTGATATACCTACCCAGGACCGCATTATCCCCTGCTGAATGAAGCAAGGAATATATCAAATAAAGGAGGATAGAAAATGTCCGTCTTCAACGTCTTTTACCTCGTCTCGCAGGGAAGAGGGATCATGTCCATGCATAGAGATTGTAGGGGACATGTGCAGGGTGGTACGGGGTAGGTATTTTGGGGAAGAGTTAGGTATTAATACCTAACCTTGTATAAACAATCTAGCTAATATCAACTTCATATCTAATGTTTCCTAGTATTCCTCTACTCGCTCGTAGGAAACCATCGTCTAGACGATTCAAGTCTATCAGATGGATCCTTTGGATCTCTCCATGTGAAGAATACTCGGTTGTTTGACGTCTTGTCCGGATGATCATCTAATCTACGACAGGCTCTATAAAGGCATCCATGCACGTACGTATCCCGAGGCAATATGATTGAGTCAATTGAAATACTCGCTGACTATGTTCGATAAGAAAAGTCTATAGGCTGGCTAGCTTCTGCTTCAAAGAGAATCCGAACCCCGTGCTAATGAATTTCAGTAAAAGCACTCGTCGGAACCAAACAATAACCAGAAAAGAAAAATCACGAAGCCACATGATTGGTAAATCTCCACAGATACCCGACGAGTACATGACTAGAGCGCTGCTGGCCCGTCATTTATGCCCATCGGTCCGAGGTCGAGGAAGATGAAGGGATGGGGTGTAGTTCGATGAGACATGATTAAAATCCAGCAAGACCCAAGATTCGAACCAACAGAAGAGGTCTAGATATGACCGTCTAATAGTTATATCTGTAGCACAGAGTGCTGCCGGACAGGGTATTGAGAATCTGCCGGATGGTCACGTCGGGTCTTATGCCGCCCATGTAGATCGTGGTGTCGAGTGAAAGGGGGTTATTGTTGGCATCCTCGCCGTCGATGGAGTTGTATCGGCTGCTTGTATCGGCCAGCTGCCAGATGCGCCAATTGCGATCGACAAAGGTGTGGTGGAACCAGAAGAATGGATCGCCGGGCGAGGCAAAGACGTCGGCCATGACGCCTCCGATGCCGTTATGACCGTAACCATGAGGGCTGCCAATGACATGATTAGTCTCGTATCCCCGTCATGTCCTCCCTCCGTCGGGATCAGCCAGGAGCAAGAGGAACAAACTTACCCATACTCGAAACACGACTCAAAGTCCTGGTAATCGTTGTTCGAGAGGCAAGAGTTCACGTAATCCGTGTTGCACTGCGCCGTGGCAGAGGCGTCACCGTTCCGACTCAGGCAGTGGGCGCTGTTGCCGGTACCGAAGCCGATGTTGACGGTCAAGCCGGCGAACTGACCGTTAGTGACACAGTGGTTGCCGCCGCCAATGGAGCCGAGGTAGTTGGAGCTGAAAAGGTCGGAGCCGGAGAAGGCGCCAGCGTGCTTGGTCTCGTCGAACCAGGGAAAGGCTCGGTCGAAGCCGCACTCGTCGCGCAACACCTGCTCAAAGGTCCAGATAAAATACCGGTGCCACGGCAGGAACTTTTGGTTCTGGTGCACGTTGTTGGTGTACATCTGGTGTAGTCGCGCAAAGTCCTCGTACCGGCTCTTGGAAGGGGAGAAGTTGCCCGAGGGGGCCTTGTTCATCAGGCACTTGATGGCGCTCATCAGGGCCTGTCTATCCGAGGTCGAGTAGTTGTCCCACTCGTAGCGGATGTTGGGGTTGGACGCGCACGAAGCCGCCGCCGACTCGATGCCGTCTGCCGAGCCACCCGTCTTCTGGCTGGGCGCCGGCCTATCCCGATATGTGGCCGGGTCCGACTTGGCCTTGGGTACGTTGGCGTACCTCTGTTGGGCCTCCTCAAACGGCACCAGGTTGTGGCTCATGCCAGCGCTGGACATGAGGGGTGATAGGACGTTGCTGGTGACGCCATTGAGAACCTCGACGGCGCTGGGAAGCCCAACCACGAGGGTGGCGCCGCAGATGGCCTGGGACAAGAGTGAGAACCGCATCGTCGGGTATTCCCTTCTTCTTCCTCTTCTACACTCTTCGCCTTATTAGGGGTCGATATTAAAGATTATTACTGATTTATAGAGGTAGAAAATGGTCGATCTATTGGCGTAGATAGGTCTAAACGAGTGACGAGATGTTGTTGATTTGCCAAGATCTGAACCAAGATGGGTAAGAGAGCTCCTCCAAAGGTGGGAATCGCGAAGACATGACGATCTATTTAAGCCATGTCTGTATTGTATGGACTTGTCTGCATGGGCTGGACCAAAGTGGATGGATCGGGGTGCCCCATGTACACGTATCGTATGCGAGCAGCCCGGTTCGCCTCATCGGAGAGAGGGAGGGAAAAAATATGTACGAGTAGGTAAAGTACCTACAGCTAAAGTCAAAATGGGGACAAGTCACAACACTGCATATTGGGACAACAAGGATTTGTCGCAATTTCGCTCAGGAGTGCCGGCTGTAGCGAGCCACGAAATCTGGCGGTAATAAGGCTGGACCACGGATGGGACTGAATCTAGACCTCGCATATCTTGTTCAAGCCACATTACGACCTAACCTCTTCTCAGCATTTTACGAGTAGGTAAAGTAGGTAGGTACTTGCAGTATTCACGAGGTATGTACACTTGCATATATACCGCTTATTGGTGATACCTACACGTACAGGTCGCTCCTGCGGGTTCGCGTGTACTGCAGCATCGGTGGCAGGTATAACTTGTAGCAGGTTGGTAGCATCCGGATATGGTATGGCGTGACTTGGCTCGCAAGCCTTGCAACTTGCAACTTCCACCACTCGAGTTTGTTGGAACTTGGAACCTGGAAATGTCACGACAGGGTATCATCGCCACATGCTTCCGCATATTGACTTTACTGTATAAAGTACGATACGGCCCCTTACCATTCCCCCTTGTTAGGCACTCTATCTAGGTACTCGTACAGTAGCGCCTCGTTAACCGAGCTCGTAATTGCTGAGACTCCAATGTTGCAAAACGGCCGACTATCCGACAAGTCAGCTACATACGCCTTGCCCTGAACGATTGAGAAAACAAGAAATCTAGAAAGTCGATAGAAGAAGCGGAATCACAACATGCAAGGAAAGTGATCACGAGTTGGAACCTTTGGATAAGTAGCCCACCTACGTCTACCTTAAAAAATTCCTACATCTAAGGAGTTCCCCACTTAAGTCCAAATACTTAACGCCAGCATGCAGATCGCAACGCAGCGTCTCTTGCCCGAGTATTTTATAGAAAAATGACTTAACCTGCAAGAGCTGCTAGGTATACCTACCTACCTACCTACCTACCTACCTACCTACCTACTAAAGTACTTACATATAAAAATAACTTATATATATGTTATTTACAAGTTATTAATCTAGGAGGTACATGCTAAGGCGCTGTACCATAGAAACATGTAAAGGGAGGGGGCTAATGCGCACTAAGTGGAGAAACTCCTTGGATGTAGGAATTTTTCAAGGTAGACGTAGGTGGGCTATGGATAAGCTGACAATTGCGGCTGTAGGTACGATATTTTCCACTTTAACCATATATGGCTTAGCTACGTGTATAGAGGTTGGGTATCCCAGGGGCCAGGCTACCTAGGTAGACTAGCAAGATCTCCTTGGCTCGGCAGAGACTCATGGTACATGAGGACTTGGAATTGGAATTGGCAAAAGCTGAAAAGGCGGAATGTCAACTCTCTTGGTCCAGACAATCAATAATAACGAGATAGGAACAGGACGGGAAGGGAGAAGACACATGAACGGGCATCTAGACTACTTTACCTATCGCTAGAGTCGTGTTCTTAGCCTCTCTAGTCGAAACAAGCTTTCTCACCCCAAAGGACCGATCCGTCGCGGAAGCAATAGTGAAAAGTTCCAATGTGGGCCTATTTTTTCCCACCTTTAAACAGGCGATTCTTTAACCCGGAGTATATCTAATTATATCCACCAGTCCTGCATGCGTGCAGTACCTACTCGTAAATACTACGCGGATGCATTCAATCGCAGGGAGAAAGGATCCCACACAGATATAGTATGCGCCTGCAACCTCAGTAGAGCTAGGTCGAAATGAAAGGGGAGGTGACAGTGAAAAAGGGGGGGGGGAGGAAGATATAGCCGCTATCCCGACTTTACCGAGCCGTATCCCACAATATCTCCGGGCTTTTCTGACTCTCGGTCATTTTTAGGCCATCTAGACCAAAAGTGAAACTATAATAATTATATTCTTTGTAGGTACCATACTCGTAGATGTGCTCTACTCGTATTTCAACCAGTGTTCAAAGGTGGCCTCGACTGATGAGCAGTGATGGCTGAAAAGTATCTCTTGTGGTGGTGTGGGTAGCATCGATCTGACACCTCATGAGATCATTTCCCAATGGAGAAACCACCATTCTTCAAGTAACTCGATTCCTAGCCCTGTCAACATTATTGAACGCCATCGTGCTACGCTTATCTATCAAAGATGGCCGAATTTGAACCTCCTATCGGTATTATCTAAATCTAAACATCGTTCATTACCAATTCGTTGTTTCCAGACGTAGGCAACCGAGGAAAGTCAGATCGTTGGGCATGTACAGAATAGATAGGCATTGAAATATACAGCGCACGTGTCCAATGAGAAGAGGCAACATGGTATGTATGCCGTCTAACCAAGGCATCAATCAATATGGGTGTCATGCATCATCACCAGCAGCAGCAGCAGCAGTATTATTGACAACCATCACAAACGTAGCTAGGGAATCTACATATTCCTTTCGCTTTCTCTGTGCGTGTTGTACAGGATAAGCTGACAATTGGTATCTGCCCCGCCCTTCGTGACCTTGCTTATCATCGTATGCAAGGTGATTTGCCCACTTTACGACCTTTGGGTCGGGCTCGCGATCCGGGCAGGGCTGGGGTTTTTTTTTTTTGCTGGCTGTTTTTGCCAGTTCGTAGGTAACTGGGCCGACCAGAACAACGTACGCACGTACAGATACGTACTCGTAAAGAGAGCCAGTCAGGCCAGTATGACACCGCCAGAACTCGTGTGGTGAGAATACCTGCATACCACTGTAACATAGGTAATTAAGGGACCTACCACCACAGCCATTTCAATCTCGGCTCAAGGAAAGTCGCAGCTCGCAACTCGGGAAGGGGAATAAAAAGGGGAACGGTCGGGGTGACGCACATGCGCTTTTGGTGGTGATTTTTTTTGGCTGCGTTGATCTGATTTCATTGTTCAACACGATTCTACCGAATTTCTCCATCGTTTTTTATTCACAATCTCAATCCGTTTGTGTGGCTTTCTTTTGGTGGTGGCGCCCACGACGAAAGCAGGTGATGGTGGAAATTTGTCCCATCCAGAAAGGAGGTGGACAGGCGTGGCCCGGTCGGGTCGTCTACAAGGATAGCCCCTGACGATATCAACCTGGGTTAGCGTGGCTCTGACGGTCGCGTTACTGGTACGTCTTTCTGTGCAAGCTGGCGCCAAACACCGTGACATCTCTCCAAAAAAAAAAAAAGCGCTTCTTTTTGCGGGTGTACACATCTAGGTTACATATTGTGTTTTCTGTGATACCTACTGCAATCGTATGCTTATTCGTTCATTGAGGGAAGAAAAAGCTGGCCGTATTCTCAAAGTCGGCCGATTGAGAACCAACTCTCCATATGGAAAGATCTTCCACTGCAACATCCCGCAGGCCATCGTACAGTACTTACTTATCTAGCGGAAAAGAAGGCTATGAATTTACTTAGGTAGTACCGTGCCAAGACGGCACGCAGTTTGTAATCCATTTTGGTGCTTGACGCGCCAAACTAGCGGTCTTCGCTCCTTCGGCGTTTACCAGTAAGAAGAAAGGCTGGGGAAAGCGCGGACTATCGAGGTGGCATCTGCAATTGAGATCTCGAAGGAAGCTTCCAAGATTTGTGGCTGCTTTTCAACCAGTTTAAAGAAGTCCTTATTTTACCAATATGGCTTGGATTTACGAGTACAATTAGCTGAACGCTAGGCTAGTAGGCCCATCTGTTTCCGTAGCACTACGATCACAGAAAAAGTTCCGCAACAAACAATCCTCAGCGAGTCTGATTGTTCAGATGAGAAGACAGCCAAATCTGCGGCGAATTGAACGTAACCTACTTACTTAGCTTCGATAAGCGTCTGGAAGACCGGACTATGTGCTGTGCCCCTACTCTGGCGTGCATCATGATATCCTAACCTAGTCCAGCCTCCGCTCACAGGTATCCTTGGACTTTGGGCGGGGATTCTGCTGACGGGTAGAGAGCTGATTCTCCAAGCTTCCCTTGCTGTGCAATCGCTTCAATAAGCCTAATTGGGGACCAGCTGCAGCATCTCCTCCCTTGGTATTGAGAATGTCGCTCGGGTGATGTTAGGTCGACCACGAGCAGGCTGAATGGTGACATCATGAAATGGATCTGAGGGTCAGATCGTTGTGGCAGACATTCGAAGTCATCGACTCATTGGCAGCTTCATGCGCCACAACATGCCCAGCACGGAGAACTCAAAGCTTTGGACTCACGTGGGCTCGGCTTCACGAGCATCAGCACACTTCTGTGTCTGGCAGAATCGTTTGACGTGATAGCTACGTCAGTTTCGCAAGGGGTCCAAATGGACTTGACTGCCACACAAGTACTTCTAAAGCATGCTCTCTCACCTACCTATTGGCGGTGACATCGATCGTAGGTCCATCTGACAAGCTGCCAGCCCGGAACGAAGTCCGGCGAGCCCGCTCGTTATTGGCTCATCGCAGTTACACACCGGGATAGCAACTCAACCGGAGAGGCCCACCTTCCACATGCTGCGTGGCGCTCTTAATGAAGATATTCGAGCGAGGCACGAGAGCGGCGCGGCTCTGGAGCCCGGCCTGCGGTTCTTCAACATTGTGCCCGGTCAAGGCGTCATATACGATTGTCTGCAGACTTGATAACAAATGGAACGTCGCATCATCTGCATACGAGGACATGTCAGGAGATCTATTTCGGGTCCTTTACTACAGTTATATGGAGGATGGTATGCCGATTTTCCTCGACTATCCGGAGATGCTACGGTCACGGGTCTCAGCAAGGCGATGTACACGAACTAAACTGTCAACGTCGTCTTTTACCCATGCCACGAGAGGATCTGTAGTGATGTGGCGTCTTAGGACTGGGTATGCCGCGATGTCTTGCCAAAAGTCACTCCGCCAACAATTACAAGGTGAGCTGTCGACCTTGAGGTTGCTACGGCGGTGCGGGATCCCGACATTAGCAGCCGTATATTCATCTCGGTATGCTGATCTGACACCTTGTATCAGTTATTAAGACATGTTGATTTGCCCGTCCAGTGTGACAAGACACATGGGCTTTTTGACAAGTCTGTCTTGGAATAGAGACAAGAGCAGCAACGATAACCCGGGCGGGTTCTTCGAATAGACCCCCCTTTTGCTACCGATTGCCAAGTATGCTGCATAGAATTGATATTCCCATCCATTCAGCCTTCATACTACCATTTGGTAACACCGCCGTCTACTACAATATCACTGCCGGTACAATACCTGGGACGTTGTCAGCACTGGTGTGTTGCTGCATGATTCTCAAAAGACACTGCGGAGAGTGTAAGGGTATGGATATATCTCACCTGCTAGCATCGCTGGCTAGAAAGACACAGGCTCCTTTGATGTCATCGGGTTCCGCAACCCGTCCATTCATCGCCTCATCTTTCCAACTTTCGAGGAGATGAGGGAACGGGGCGGTCATCTCGGTACGAACATATCCGGGGCTGATGGAGTTGACTCTGATGTTATGCTTGCCCAGCTCGGCAGCCATAGGGGGCACCATGGCGCGGACAGCCCCTTTTGTGCCGCAATACGCAGTGGATTTCTGGGACCGCACAGCTATTTGAGCTGCCATGCTAGCGACGAGGATGATGCTGCCGCACTTGGTGCCATTCGCAATCATGGCCTTTGCGGCGAGCTGGGCGCCGAAGTAGACGCCCTTGCAGTTGACACCAACCAGGTTGTCAAAGTCGGCCTCTTTCGTGTCGAGAAAGTCGACATTCTTATTGACACCTGCGCAACCGACGAAGATGTCGAGCTTGCCGTCAAAATCGGCGGCAAAATGTGAAAATCCCGTCTCTAGACTTTCGACACTTGATACGTCGACAATGTACGACTGGACCCTCACTCCGTAATTCACCAGTGTCGCCATGGAAGTGAGATCAGGAAGGCGAATGTCAAAGATGGCAATGTGCGCCCCGGCTTCAGCAAGCCCTTGGGCAAATGCTAGTCCACAGCCACGGGCGCCGCCGGTTACGACCGCTACCCGATCTTCTAAAGAGAACTAATATGGTCAGTTGCCCGGCACCGGTAGTTCGGTCAGGGTCCAGGGATAACCGGGCCAAGTTACCTTTGACATGTTTATAGCTTTCACCCCGACTTTTTGATCAGATGCGTTTACTGCAGCGTATACTCTCTGGCTATGCAGCTATCAGATGACAAGCCTGTAGTATGCCTTTCACTATTTCAGAAACCAAAACTCGTATCTCAGGCCGATAGATCATCATCTTTCCCATTTCCAAGATGCCGGATGAGCTTCTCCATCATCAGGCATCAATCCACCACGTCTCCCAATCATTAGATGACCGAGGTCCCACGCCACATTTGCAGATCGAATGAGACTTGCTCCGGCCCTATCCAGGGAGAGGGGAGCCTATCAACAACATAAAACGGCACACGAACCCCCACTTCTTTACTATTAACACAGAACTTTTGTGCTCTTGGGCAGGCAGGTTTCTGATACAAGGTATATTGGGCAGCCAATGCCAACTGTTCTCTTTTCATGTTACCCGATAAACCTCAACCATGGAGGTTGTACTGGTCACAGTTGCCGCCGCGGCCAATGTAACCCCGTGCTGTGTGCCGCTTCTCCAAGTGAACGAGGGGTCATTGAACTGCGGGCACCTATGCCGTGCCATCCCATAGTCCCTCCATAGGGAAATCCTGTCTCGTACGCATCGACGCAGTCCCCCCACTTGGAAGAATTTTGCAAAGGATTCGGTATATCGCTGTGTCGCCCATGACACATACCACTGCATCAACTATTGATTATTAAGTCTCGGACGCCATTCTCCCCTTGGGTATTCTTTTGACGATCCGGCCCCGGTACCGACCCAACTTACCGTACTCAACACTAGGGTCGCCGTATCCGCCCTCTCGCATGCAGCTGAATGTGACCTGGGGCACCAAGTCGTGTCGCTATAGGCGACTGTATACCTAAACCTACCGCCTATTCATCTACTTACATATGACGACTCGAATATTGTTACCGATCCAACCTTTTGTCAGTCTGTGTCCCATATCGGAGCTCTCGATATGGGGTACCCAAGATGTATGGCGGTCTAGGTTAGACGGCCATTTTATCTTTCTCGTCTAGGCTACACATACTGATTCATAGTAGCATCTAACGGAAAGGCTGTCGATGACCTCGAATTCCGATACTACCTAATGTTTATCCACAGCAGACTGTAGAGTCGTCATCCGTGTCACGTCATGGCATCCAAATCCGTGTCGTCAGCGTCGGGTATCAAGATACAAGAGAAGATGCAGCGTGATGAGAACAGCAAACTACATGTAAGTATTTCTCTTCTGACCTTTATTCCACAGCATTATCATGATGTCTTCATAAAAATGATGATATCCAATACTCGAGACTCATGAACAAACCAGGTGATAATCGCCGGTGCCGGCCTAGGCGGTCTAGGCGCAGCTATCGCCATCGCATTAGCCGGCCACGACGTAACAGTCCTTGAAGCCGTGCCAGAAGTGGCCGAAATAGGCGCTGGCATCCAGGTCCTTCCCAACGCTGCGCGTGTACTGTTCTCATGGGGACTAGAAGATGCACTGGAGCCGCACGCGACTCGGCCGCGCCAATGTAATTTCTGGGGATGGAGAGGTAACCGGTTAGGCGAGATGGATTTCCACGGCTATACGCGCGCTGCAAGGGCACCGTTTTGGGATTTCCATCGTGCCAACTTGCAGGGTGTGCTCATGAGGAGAGCGGAAGAGTTGGGCGCCAAGATTATCACCGATGCGAAGGTTGTGGACTTCACCGTCTCCGAAGCCGAAGACGAAGACGAAGACGAAGTGATAGTCCAGCTAGAGTCCGGCCGCGCGTTAAAAGCCGACCTTCTCGTCGGTGCAGACGGCATCAACTCCCGCCTCCGCGAAATCTTCCTCGGAAAAGAAGACCCACCCACACCCACAGGTGATCTAGCATACCGCCTCCTCCTCAACACGCGCGACATGATGACAGACCCCGAACTCCGCGCCTTTGTAGACGATCCCCAGGTGAACTACTGGGTCGGACCCGACGCGCACGCCGTCAACTACGTCCTCCGCGGCGGCAAGCTGTTCAACATGGTTCTTCTCGTGCCCGACGATATCCCGCCCGACAGTGTCCGGAACACAGTAGCAGGCGACGTCGAAGAAATGCGTGCTCGTTTCGAGGGTTGGGATCCGAGATTAGCCAAACTTTCAGCCCTTTGCGATACTTCCGAAAGACCAATTCTCAAATGGAGACTGTGTATTCGTCCAGGGCTTGAGCCCGCTTGGTCTCATCCTTCGGGCGCGTTCACCATGCTAGGCGACGCGGTGCACGCCACATTACCTTATCTCGCCAGTGGAGCCGGCATGGCGCTCGAAGACGGCGGTGTCTTGGGTCTATGTCTGGGAAGAATAAAAGCTAAATCAAAATCCGAGAAAAAGAAAGCGTTGGAAGTTTACGAAGCTTGTAGAAGGGAGCGCACGGAGAGGGTTGTTAAGCGTGGGTCGTATAATCAGTGGATATATCATCTACACGACGGACCGGAACAAGAGGCGAGAGATGAGCGGTTTAGAAAGTTTGGAGAGTGGGAGAAGGAGTGGTTAGGTGGGGAGAATCCCGTCTTGCCGACTGTGCAGGAGACGGGGGATGATCCCTTTCCGTGGAGATATCATGGTGTGGCGAGGTGGTTGTTGACGTATGATATGTGGAAGGATGTTGAGGAGAAGTGGGATCTGACAATGGCTGGGGAGAAGACAGAGACGAAGGGGGAGGGGGGGGGGATTGGGGATGGGGAGATAGATGATGTTGTTCAGGCGGTTGCGAGTTTGTGACCTTCACCTGTCTACTCGTAGATATTTAGTGTCTGTTAGACGTTCGCATGTAGAGACGGTGATAGAAGTGACCTCATTGCAAATCTGCCATTTTACCTAGTTTTGATTATAAAATAAATTCAAAGACCGCGGCAAAAGCTATCTTAAAATGTCTTCTCAATCACAGCTCTATCACAGTCCAATTCTATACCAAGAAACCCAGGAGGTGATAAAAGTCAGACAATTCCTAACCTTAGACAACTAACAAACCATCTACCTTGTTGAACCATTTCAAGTCCACGGTATAACATTCAATGGTTTCGTGGTGTAGTTGGTTATCACGTCAGTCTAACACACTGAAGGTCTCCGGTTCAAGTCCGGGCGAAATCATGGACAGGATGGTAGGACCTGTCGTTTTCATTTTTAAATTTCTTCTTAAATCTTTTCCTTTTCTAACTTTGGTCATCTTTTTCTTTTTTTTACCTGACCTACAAGTACATAACCTTTAGTATAACAACTTGGTTTTATGTCTTGACCGGTAAGATATTAAGTAGTGACATCGAAATGTTTAAATTGGAAAGAGTTTTAAGTGTTGAAAAAGGGGGTACAGGAACAGGTGAGTCCTCTGATTCTTTCTACCTCTTGTTTGAATTGTGATAATATCTTATATAATACTTGATTGAGGATCTAGGGTTAATCTTCTTAAGAAGCAATGGGATAGATAGTAAGGGGAGCTAGGAAAGTAGAGTCAAAAGGTTACGATAGTTAGAAATAGAAGAAAACTGTCACATTTCATCCCCTCTACTATTCTCATAAACTGGAATATCATGTTCCATTGTCTTGACAACAACCATCAATCACCCTCCATATAGCAGTTGGATGGTTATGAGCTCTTAGATCTCCTTCTTCCCATGTACGGGAAAAGGGGAAGGGAAAGGAAAGATCAAGGAGAATATTTCTTCATGACCTCTTCAAAAGTAGCAGGCATCTTTGCTCCTGGTGGTGGGGGATTCTTGCTTTTGAAGTAGTCGCAGATCTGATTAATTTCATTTTTCTCGTCAATCACAACTGGTTTAAACTTGATGACGGATTATAGAAAAGGGGGGGGGGGGGGGTAGAGAATAGTTAAAAAGGTATCTCACCTCACCCATCGTGACCCATTCAACACCTTCATGCTTGTTGATGTGTTCGATGATGCGTTCATGCATGAGGAGGACATGTGGTCTTCCGGAGACGTCTGGATGGATTGTCATGGGGAATATGAATTCGTCTAATTTTTCATGTTAATAAGTATGTAGGGATAAAGAGGAAGAGGAAGAGGAAGAGGAAGAGGAAGAGGAAGAGGAAGAGGAAGAGGAAGAGGAAGAGGAAGAGGAAGAGGAAGAGGAAGAGGAAGAGGAGCAAAGAAGAGAAAGAAGCTTACCGTATTCCCTGTAAAAGTAATCGAAATGATCTTTCCATATATCTTCCACGTCACTATAATCATATCAGCCCATGTCATTACTCTCCTTCCCCTCGACCGCTCCTCCCTAAACGGCACCAGAAATTTAAAAGAGAGAGGGGGAGGAAAAGAGCATACCGAGGATTAACCCAACCATGCGAATTCGCCGCCTTCTTCATAAACATCATGGGCGGTAAATCATCAATATACCAATTCCCCGGAATCTCCACCAACCCCGTCTCCCTCCCCTTTTCCAACGGCCTCATCCAACTCTCCGCCTCCTTGTCATAATCGACCTTTGTCCAGGAATCGCCCCCCCGCAACCAATAAGCCTGACAGTCGTGATGTCCCATCGAATGATCGTATTCCACCCCATAGCTCAACAACAGATCCATCCCTTCCTCACTCGTCTCCCACCAAGGCGCCACGCTCCCGCGGGGAGGTTTCCCGTGACAGAAATCCGTCAGGAGCTTCCACGTCTTGTGTAGCACGTCGCGCTGCTGGCGCGGCGTCATCGAGGACGGGTTCTCGTGCGTGTATCCGTGTAGGCCTATCTCGTGGCCGCCGTCCCGCACCATGGCGCATTCGTCCGGAAAGGTTTCGAGGGAGTGGCCCGGGATGAACCAGGAGGCTTTTATCGAGTATTTGGAGAATAGGGAGAGGAGACGGCGGGTGCCGATTGTTCCGGCCCATATACCTTTTTTACTTTCGTTTAGCGTAGGGGAAGGAAGGGGATGGTTAAGGGGGGGGGAAAGGAAAAGGAAAAGGGAAAGGAACTTACCTCTGCTAATGTCGCTTGTGCTGTCTTCTCCTCCGTAGGAACCGAGCCAGCCGGATACTGCATCGATGTCTACGCCGTAGCTGTGTTATTGTTAGTTGGGAATCGATGAGAGCAGAGAGGGCAGGACAGGGCAGGACAGGAGCTTACTTACGATACTAGAACTTTTTTCTTGCCCATTTTCGTGTCGTGTCCTAGCTGTATCTTTACCTGGCTATTATTTCTTTTATGTGTATAAAAAGTACCTATGTTTCACTCATCAATAAAACATGTCTCTACTGGCGTAGGATTGTAAATTTCAAGTGAATGCGTGCAGTAACATTGGGATCCTACCTATCTATCTATCTGTCTATCTATCTTTACCCCGCGGATCATCATCATATCTACCTGAGCATCATATCTATCTATCTATAGATATTCATAGTACGATAATGTTGTTGCCCAATCGTAGACTTCCCCTCCTTTTACATTTCCCCTCAGTCTACCTAGTCTAGACCATGTCCCACCTCTATGTCATTGGTTGGTCGGTCTAATGCACAAAAGACATGTGATTGCATCGGTGATGATATCCAGGTGTATGTGGAATAACACCAAGGAGTGAGATTGTACATGACAATATCATAAACGATTGGAGTCTGGAAAATATATATACACTCAAAAACAGCAAACACAACTAGTCCGCCGTTACAACAACAAAAAAAGGGGTATCATACCTGCCTAATACTTAGACAATCCTTTTCCATATCAACATTACTTCTAATCAACAACCATCAAGGAACTAATGATCACGACCTTATACGCGAACCAACGGAACCCCCACTGGAAGTATCGACTACATTACTCGACCCGATAGTATTCCCATCCTTGTCCAAGGCATCGACACGAACAAAGGCGACTTCATAAGGCGAGAGGATCGCAGTCTCGAATCCGGCCTTCTTCACCGTTGCCAGATGATCCATCGATGTGTGGGAGTCACCACCAAACTAGATAAATCACCACATTAGTTAGCATTACCGCTTCAAGGATTCAAGTAATTGTCGTGTGACTTGACTTACCAACGACCAAAAAGCCACTTCCGTCGCCCCATTCCAACTAACGTAGACCGTCCCATCGTTAACCGCACAACTAGGTTCCCACAACGGCTCACCAACCCAATCAAACTTATACACGCGATATAACGGACCACCGCCCGCCTCGGTAGTATTCCACGGTCGAATCTGCACATCCATCACGACATTGCCAGCCTCATCGAACTCGGTCATGACAGGCACGACACCCCATCCGAGAATGGCATTGCCGTTGGGAAGCAGATGGTAGCCTCCCTGGGCCCAGGCCTGGACACTTTGCGGGTGGTAGAATTCCGAAATCAGCTCAACCTCCATCTTCTCGTAATCCAGCCCTATACGGACGCCGCGGGTGCAGTTATCGGTGCATCCGGCCGTAGGGGAGGTCACGTGCATGGCATGATTATCGAAGAGGGTGATTTCCTCTTCGGTCTCGTCCGTGAACCTCGCGTCGTGCTGAAAGGCGAAATTGGTCGCGTTACCACCGCTGAGATCCTCGAAGGAGTTATTGATGCCGCCGACCTGCCATATTCTGCTTCCGTCTGTGCCGTTGATGAGGGCGACGGTGCGTAGATGGCGAATCGAGATGAGATAATTCCCGTCTTTGGTCTTGGAGATGGCGTTCATGTGGAACCAGTCGAAGCCGCCTTCGACCTCGTGGTATTTGTCAGACATGCTCTCCGTCAGGTTGAAGTGGTCTAGTGCGTTCCACGTGAAGCGGACTTTGCCCGTCTTGATGTCGACTTCTTGGAATGCGCAGGTCAACAAGTTGCCTTTCTTGGGTCCGCCGATGGAAGTCAGGTCTGTGGTGATGTTGTGGTAGTTGTTCATGATGGCACCGCCGTCCTTGGTCAAAACGAAGTCGTGACTATCGGCTCCGGTATCAAGTCCGGTCGTAGTGAGATTCTTGAACATGTTGTAATGCTTGTCAACCATTACACCTCCTCCCGACCCATGTCCCTTGTAGTCGAGGCCGGACCAGAAAGTCAAATAAGACTTTCCATCGTATATCTGCATTCTGGTATCGGTGCCGCCGTTCCACTTCGGGTCGGCATACACCAGACTCAAGTCTTCGGCTGACAAGATCATCGGTGACGCCTTTTGCCCTGGGATGGCCGGGGCCAAGAAGATGTGGGATCCATAGCTGGTTGCATTCTTGTCCCATTTGTTGATGAGAAACCTGGGAGTCTTGATGGGAGAAGAATAGTACGTCTGGTTGGGCCGGTCGCCATATGTCCACGAGTTATACGCAACGGCGTCGGTAATGACGGGCATGTCAGCCCAGACCTGACCAGCAGCAGCAGCACATATCGTTACAAGGAGGGCCGAGAACCGAGATGTATACATTTTGAAAATGATGAGCGAGTCGTAGAATGAGTGGACGGTCCGGCGCAACAAAGTGCGAAGAATGAATGACGTGTAGACCGAACAGGAACGGCTACGTCGGAAGAATATTGTGTATGCAAACCGGAGACGGACGAACCGGTGCTACGGTATCGACTACATAGGTAGACGGCAGGAAAGGAAAAGTAGAAGGAAGTATATAAAAGAAAGGGAGGCAGGATCGGGCCCGGTTCAACCTTGATAGATTGATACAGAAGACTGTGCTGGTACGCTCTCGTTCCTGGGAATATACGAGTAGGAATACATAACGGTGACTAGGTAGACTAGGTACGGACCACTCAGCCACTTTCCCACTAGGGCTGGCACCTGGGTTGTTGATCACCTACCTCCTTCATCTCAAATTCCAGGTTCCTCGTGGCCCGTGGGAATTCCAATTTTCGATTGGGGGAATGGTAGTTTGACCCTTTGACGTCGTGCGGTACGACTTTGAAAATATTCTGTGGTACTTCCGTCATATGTAAGTAGTACTTACGCGTACCTACTTACGAGTATTACTACCCGTTGGCTATGCTTACTCGTAGAAAGTATTGCATCCTGTAGCTTCTCCTGTAAGTCATATGGTGATGCTTCACTGTCCCCTATATCCAGGAGAAGATCATCGTCTGGATAAAGCATAGATCCATATGGATGGACGATGAAGATCGCGGAGAGCCACGGTCCTAAAACTGATCCAACGTGGAAGAGTTTCTGATAGGTTACTATTTTCCGCAGGTACGGACGATCCACCACACCATCCTTGCCATTTGGCCGTGACTTTGTAAGTGCTACTCTCTCGACAATAGAAGAAGCGAGGAAAGACAAAATCTTACACGTACACTTACATCTCAGATGTCAGCTGTTGTTCATATGGAAGTCCGCACACGTGCCTCTCTGTAGTCGGCCGTGAATTTGCGACATGGACGAACCTGTATCCATTTCCAGACTAGGTAGTTGACGTGGTGGTTGTGGGCAGAAGGCTGAGACAAAGTTCTGACAAAGATGCCTGAGTCGATGGGCTGACGAATCCGGGCAACGTCGTGTTTCCTCAAAATACTTGGTACCTCCCTACCTAGGTAGGTTACCTGATATATCAATGCATTGTGTACCGGTACATCATCATAATCCAGATGTAGATGAATGGCAACGGTCTGATTTCTTTTGCAATTCCGTGTACAGAATACCCACATACGCAAAGGTAGTTACGAGTAGGAGCCTGAGTTTATTCAAACTTGCAAAGGCTACGAGAGAGAGAATATGTCATTTTGGAGGCCAAGACGCAGGAGCCGAGAAAGGAACGGCAGTTCGGAACACGCTAGAACAAAAGTAGCAGTCCAATGTTCCACATCTACACGGTAATCGGCGGGAACTAACGGCAGTCGGCCAATATCCCGTACGGGCCGCCGGACATCTATCTGTGTTTTGTTCTGTTACAACTGTCAACCGCAAATATACGTGTACATCCAGTGCACACACATACGCGAACGAGTAGTATCACATTAAAGTATACAGCAACCATAGGTATTCCGAAATCATCATCAGCTGTGTATTAAACATTTGTTTCCGTACTCTGATCTCAACCGCGATTCATGACAATAGTCTTCTAATTCCTACTCGTAGTCCGGTAGGATAACGGATCTCGGTCTCGACTATCGTACATGTTGATCATCTCTGCGGATCACTGTTTGCCTGAAACCGTTCTGCGCCACCCGACAATCCCATTCAGGTTCAGAAGAAGGAGGATGTACGGTACGAGTACAACCAGGGTGCCAGGACAAGTAACGGATTCCGACAGAATCGGTCCAATTTCCCTGGAATAGGCAAGACGGAATCATCATTCAAACTGGTGTAAAAAGAGGTTGGTAAGTTGGTCGGGTTTATTCGTAGATGGTAAATGGAAATTCAGACGAGATACAGTATGGATTCTTGGTCGTTAATGTTTCCAAACTCCATTTTGATGTGCCCTATTCGGCCTCCGCTCGGGTCCTCTAGTACTGTACAACTCCCTTATTCTACCCCTAAACCAATTCCTGTAAGAATTGAAATAACACTTCCCTCTAACTTACCTACTTTAACCCACTATGAGACGTCCTTTTCTAAGCTTTGCAGATCGCAACATATCAAGAAGAAATTGCAACATCGGCTCCAATCCTAGCTGGAACATCACATCCCATCGACTGTACAAAAACATTGCTACCGATTTCCCTCTTCAGCCGTTTTTCTCGCGGTTAAAAGAGAGGGATTCTCTGAAGACACAAAGGAACGATCGGTGTATCTCTCGGCTAATATCTGATCAATTTTGGCGAGAGGAACACAGACGGGTCGATATTCGGGGTAGGTAAGGTAGGTATGGCTTACGATGCTCGTTCCTTTAGACTTCAGTGCCTCACCGGACACTTTATTTATCAAGGATAAGATCCGAGTTATCTGGGTTCGAGATCCCGTAATCCCATCCTCTCAGCTTACGCATGATAACTACATGAGCCCTTCGGTATATGATGGCAAATCGGAGAATGCTCACTACTAAACTCAGATCCGGTGTCTAGACTAACAATTATCTAAACCTTGATCCAAGTGGCCTCAACAAGCGAACAGGGCCACAGATACTTGTGTTCCGTATTAGATACAAAGGTGGCCCTTACCGGGAGGGCCGAGTCAAGTCGTACCAATTTGCTTGATATCAGCCATGTCAAAGCCACGAGACCTTGCTTATATAGCCGTAGCGTAGAAGTTAGATACACACACCCATAAATTTACACATCATATGGCACGGCATGATCTTAGTTACGATGCTACTCCTTCAAGTCAGACCACTGGTCGTCCGTCTTCAACTTGATACAAGGGGTGCAAGATAACACTTCCCTACTTGCATTCGGGCCAAGCAACTCTACGTCATTTCTCAATTGAGACATAAAAACCGTCATATATGTATTAAAGCAGTAGTCTAGCTCCACCCCACGCCCGGCGGTAGTGGTGACGTGACCGGGGCATGCCGGCGCGACTGCAAGACATTTTTCGGCACCGTTTAATCTTTTCGATTTTCTACAGCAGTTGATTCACATGGGTGGTGGCGCACAAGTCGATTGAAACGTGCGTGACTCCAAATAAAACCGATACACCACCTAACGGCTACACGGACAGACACTGCCCGCAGCCATGGCTTGCCGAGGCGCATCCGTCCGCCGACTCGTCTCCGCCATCTCCCCTCCATCAACCACCACCTCCAGGCTCTCCACAAGTCTTCGCGCCTTACCATATAGCTTAATAGCCAAACGAGACCTTCACAGTACAAATGTGCGACGGACCGACGGTGTCTTCAGGGGCTTAACAGACGACAGGAGTCGCTTGCCCTGGATAGAAGCCTTCAAGCAGCAGCAAGAGGGAAAGGATCATAGCAAAGATGAAGAGGGCCCGAAAGAGCGGGATATGACTCCCAAGAAGATGAGCGACAGCTACCATCGCGTCGTATTACCTCTTGGACGCGATCCCTCGCTCAGCGATACCTATATCAACTCGTCGGGGCATATACGGTAGGCACTCCCTTTTACTCTGCGCTACCCCGCTGTTATGAATAGAACGGCATTACCATATAAGAAGACAGACTTAATAACGTGTTTTATTGCGCACATAGACTTGGCACGATATTCATGGACCTAGATGCTCTATCGGGCATCATAGTCTACAAACACACAGGACCAGGCGTCACCACCGTGACAGCCGCCCTCGACAGGATCACCATCGCCCATCCCCTCACCGAGATATGCGACCTAGAATACAGCGGCCAAGTGACGTACGCGACCGGCCGAAGCAGCGTGGAAATCACCTGCAAAGTAGCCCGAGCCCGCGACGAAGGAGAACCGAGTAAACCCGAGGACGTCCTCCTCACATGCACATTCACAATGGTAGCCCTCGACCCGTCGACCAAACGCCCGACCAACGTCCCAAAACTCATCTGCGAAACCCCCGAAGAAGAGAAGATATTCAAAACCGGCGAAGCCAAAGCCCTAGCCAAGAAAAAGATGCTCAAGACCTCCCTCCTCGAAACCGAACCCGACGACCCGGAATCGGCCCTGATCCACAAAATCTGGCTCCGACAACTCGCCTACCACGACCCGAACAACTCCCTCCGCCAACCGGCCAACGTCGTCCCCATGGCCAAAACCGCCCTGTCCACGGCAGCCATCATGCAACCGCAGTACCGCAACCGACACCAGACCATGATCTTCGGCGGCTTCCACCTAAAGCAGACCTTCGAACTGGCCTTCTGCTGCGCCGCCTCCTTCGCCCACGCCCGCCCGACATTCATATCCGCGGACCCGTGCACGTTCCGTAACCCGGTCCCGGTCGGGAGCGTCTTATATCTCACCGCGACGATCGTATACACGGACCCGCCATTGCTCGAAGAAGACGGCAGCGAGCCGACACAGCGCGACTCGAAAAGTCCGCTGACGCGTATCCACGTGCGCGTCGATAGTAAAGTGCGCGATGTCGAGCACGGACACGCGAAACCGACAGGACAGTTCAATTACACGTTTGCTGTGCCGCGGGACGTCAAGGTGTTGCCGCATACGTATCAGGAGTTCATGATGTACCTCGATGCGAGACGGCGTGTGCGTGTGGGTGATGAGCAGGATCGGAAGGATAATTTGCCTATTAGTGAGGAGAGGTATAGGACTGTTGAGGATGTGAATGTCACCGAGTAAGGAAGGAAACGGGTTGATTAAAAGGGGAAGGGAAACGAGATGATGTAGAAAGAAAGATTATAAAATATGTTTTATAGATGTAGAGAGCAATGTATACCTACTACTTATATCTAGATAGACGTTAAAATTCTACTACT
This sequence comes from Poronia punctata, assembly GCA_022579005.1. Classification (NCBI taxonomy): domain Eukaryota; kingdom Fungi; phylum Ascomycota; class Sordariomycetes; order Xylariales; family Xylariaceae; genus Poronia; species Poronia punctata. Next base: position 118,970 of record MU401521.1, on the reverse strand, counting down.
ACTATATCTACGAGATGGCAGAGGTAGAGAGGAAAGGAAATATAAAAAGAACACGAGATACAGGCACATACCTAACCTTACACACTCGTCCAAAACCAAGTATCAGTACATCATCACACCAAGACATATCAGATTAAGTGTACATATATATACACATTACATCTTTATGATCTTTCCGTCCAGTATCTCCACCACCTCTCGATCTACCTGGACAGATCTAACCTGATAATGCGAACTCCAGCCTCGATAGGTCAGGCCGACTTGAGCGATTGTCCGTCATGCCATGATATAAGATGTATTACAATATACAGACTTTGCTTTTGTGTGTAAAGCTTTCCAGCAATCGTACATACACGCACCACCTCATCGACAACATATTCTTACACACCACCCCTAAGTCTACGAATCTCCCTATTCTTCCTCGCACCACCATGTCCCTGCAGCGGTAAGCCCCTCTTCTCGAACTCGGCTTGCATGAGCTTGAATCGTCCAAGCGCCATCTCTTTATCACCACGCGTGACGCGCTTAGGCGAGACGGTGACGTTGGGGAGTTCCAAGAGATCCTTCTTGCGTTCTTGGATCTCTTGCGTCAGGGTAGCCGGTTTGGGCGGCTTGTTCAACATGTGGAGGATTGTTTGGACCGTTGTGATGTTGGGGAGTTGATGGTCTGGGACCATGTGGCCTGTTAGTTGGAAGACGCGTTTCGTGATCTGTGTTTTTTTAATAGTCAGTTTTGAAGGTCATATAATCAAACCAGAGAGGTTTACGAGCATAAACGCCATGCTGTAAACTGTGACAGGATGAAGAAGGGGAAAAGAAGGGAGGGAAACATACCGCAAAGCGAATCCTCGGATCAGCAATAGAAACCTTTTTCCAGCTCCTATCCCAAGAGTTCACAAGCGCAGCCGCCTCCTCGCTCTCAAAAGTCTCCGCAAACAACCCCGAACCCTTCTCACCACCACCCTCGACATCATCATCCTTGAACCTCAAATTTTCCACCACATCCTTAGCCGCGTCCCCAATCAACCCATCACTGCCCACCTCGACATTCAAAAGTCTAACCAACTCCCCCTTCTTCTCAACACCACCACCCACAGGCCAAGGCCCCACAAGCTCATCCACCTTTCCAGATTCCTTCAAAGCCAAAGCCTCGACGACAGCTCTCCTAACAGCAATCTCGATAACCGCCGGATCGAGAACCTTTTGTCTGGGCCGAAACGCGATAAAATCTCCAGCGGGATCCCAGTTCTCCGGCCTATCCCACCAGGTAGCTAGTCCGCCTACTTTCTGCAGACCCTCGGCCGACGAGGCAGGGACATATGTCGGGTCCGCGACCTCTGCCGCGCGGGCGGCGTTGGCGAGGGGAGGGGGGATGTGGTAGGGACTGTTGGAGAGTTGTTCTTCGAGATATTCCTGTTCGGCTTGTTCGAGGAATTGTTGGTCTTCTACTTCTTCTTCTTCTTCTGGTCGTCTCGTGGCGGGTTCTGCTTCCACGACCGTTGGTTTGGAGGAGGAAGAGTAGAATCTATTGATGCCCTGCGAAGCCGAGGTTGGTCTTGTCGTGAAAGTGAGTGTTCGCGTCGTCGTCGTCGTCGTTGAACATGACGAGAAATGAGATTGTTGTTGTTGTTGTTGTTGTTGTTGTTGTTGTTGAACCCGTTGTGTTAATCCAGTCGTTGCCGATCGTGTAGTAGTTCCCGTGAGGCCGGAAGGCCTTAATCTCGGTATTCTTCGCATGATTGGCGTGGATGGTTCAAGCAAAACAAGCTATATGTTCGAGTTCGTAGTTTCAAGACCGCGAACTTTTTTCGAATTGGAACAATTGCTGCACGTACTTACTGTAAACTATTCCAATGCCGTCCGTTCTAACCTACAGGGGCTTTGGTAGCCTTGGGGAATGTGGCTTGCGCAGTTCATTCTTTCCCGGTTCCAGCCACATTACCGCTAAAGTACCTGCGCATCAGCGGAGCTTTTACGCTTCAGACAATACAGTCTAAGCTTGCCAAGACACGGGATATTGAGAGACAAGAGACTTGGCATCTCGAAAGAAGAGGACGAACCCGCGACGTCTTCAATACGTCAATTCGACTCGACGACACCTTTTGCTACACTAATAGACCATCGCATTCAGGGCTTTACAATTGCGCTGTTGTAAAAAAAAAAAATTCAAAAAAGAGAAGGAAACCCTAACCACAGATGGACCCGCGACAGTATACCCCCAGGTGACAGACCAACCGACCAACAAACCTACCTTCCATCCATCCATCCATCCAACCATCCATCATCAACATGTTCCTCTTCCTTTTCAACCTATTATTCCTCGTCGCCTTTACAGCAGCAGAATGTAAGCCTTCCACCTTTCCCCTTCCCCTTACCCCTTTCCAAACTGAACTAACACCTCTAAAAACCCAGCCGCCCCCCTATTCTGCAAATGCACCTGCTTCAAAAACAGCACCCTGATCCAACTAAAACCGGGATCGAGCTGCACCCAATGCACCCACGCCTTCTGTCTATCCCAAAGCCTCCCCATCTGCAACGACCCGAACAACAACAACAGCGATCCCACCGACACCACCGCCGTCCTGAGCACCTGCATCCAGCGCGATAGTCGAAAGGATCAGATCATCGTCTGGGCTTTCTTGCTCGGTACTGCTGGCTTGTTGGCTTGGGCTGCTGTTAAGCGCGTTAACGAGATGAGGGAGGGGAGGAAGGCGAATCATTCTGCGGTGGGTGGTGGTGGTGGTGGTGGTGTTGCTGGTGTTGCTGGTGGTGGTGCGGCGGGGCGTAGTAGGGGGATATATGCGCCTGTTTCGGCTGTGAGAGGGACGGGTTGATTGATTCGAAAAAGGAGAAGACTTGGGAAAGAGCGGGATTATATGATTTTTTTGGCCTGGCGTTTGGAGTTTTCGGGCTCAGTATACTATATCCTTACCTTATAAGATACCTGGATAGCAATGTTACTTGTCATCATGAATTGCACGCCGGACAGATTTGCTGGTAACTATGTCCACCACAGGCCAATGTGAAGCGCCCTGTTGTGTAATGTGTCGTGTCCCCATACGCTAATATGTTAAAGGCATGTAAACTCTATGTATGGTATATGGGATGCATGTTCTGGGCAACTTTGTCTGCAGTGTCTCACAACATGCGCCGGCTCAACCAGTTACCCGGGTTTCATTATTTATTTCAGATGCTCATCTATATTCGGCCAGAGAGTTAACCCACTCCCTCCTTTAATACGCCTCATAGTTGATATGTAACATCGCAGACCAGCCCGTCACTCCTATAACACGCCTCATAGTTAATATGTATCATCAGAAGCCAACCCTCACTCCTTTTGTACGCGTCATAGTATGTATCAATCATCGTAAACCATCCCGTCATTTCGTTGTTTTGGTTCGCTACCCTCTTCCTATCTCCACCCTCTAGTATTTACATCCTTTTAGTCCTCCTCGATAGGCGTCGCCTTATGATCAGCCGCATTATTATCAGATGCGCCGTTCTTCTCGCGGCGCGCACGGACTGCAGCAGCCAGATCCTCCAACACCTCGACGGTGCTATCCCAGTTAATACAGGCGTCCGTAATACTTACGCCCTTCTTCAAACCGGCCGGTCCTTCGGCGGGGACTTTCTGGTTGCCCTCATTAATGTTGGATTCAATCATGACGCCGATGATCGCCTTTTCGCCTTCCCGCAATTGGTCGCCAATCACCTTGGCTACCTTGGGTTGATTCCGATGGTCCTTGTTCGAGTTGCCTAGCAGATCGTTAGCAACTCTGAGCTTACACGCGTGTTGGAGCTGGACAGGTAACCCCTATCAACGGAATGAGGCGGGATAAACTTACCATGTGAACAATCAACCATGATGGCCAGCTTCTGGCCCTTCTTGGTCAGGGTTTCCTTCGCCTCTTGGATGCTCTGCTTGTCGTAGTTGGTACCCCTGGTACCACCTCTCAAGATGACGAATCCGTGTTCGTTACCTGCCGTTCTTGTGATGGCTGCTAGGCCTTGTTTTGTAACGCCCATAAAGTGGTGCTTTGACGCAGCCGCTCCGATGGCGTCAATAGCGACACCCAAGTTTCCGTCAGTACCGTTCTTGAATCCAATTGGGAAGGACAGGCCCGAGGCAAGCTCGCGGTGCAGTTGAGATTCGGTGGTCCGAGCACCGATGGCACCGACCGAAATGAAATCGGCCAAGAACTGGGGGGATATGGTATCCAGCATTTCGCTCGCAATGGGCATGCCGGCATTTGTAAGATCGCTGAACATTTGGCGGGACAAACGAAGACCTTTGTTGATCTTGAAGCTGTTGTCGATGTCCGGATCATTGATCAACCCCTTCCAACCGACTGTGGTTCGGGGTTTCTCCAGGTAAGCTCGCATAATGACACACAGGTCATCCGAGAGCTTCTCGGCCAGGGCTTTTAGACGTTGGCAGTAGTCTTGTGCCATGGCAGGGTCGTGGATAGAGCAAGGGCCAACGATGACCAGGAGTTTGTCGCTGCGACCCATGATGATGTTCACAGCCTCACGGCGGCCCTTAACAACCGTTCGGAGTGATGCATCGGTCATGGGGATCTCGGACAAAAGGAGAGCAGGGGGGATCAGGGGATCCTGTCCCAGAACTGAAGGTTCGTCGTTATATATCAGCATCTTGAAGTTTCTGTAACGAGTAATACTAGTATATAAGAAAGGTTGAAAGAATGATGGAAGTGGTTTTTTCAGGGTGTACTCGGGTTGGTTATATAGACGAATTTCCTCGAGCCAGGCATGGCAAGACCATGGTTTTCAATGGTCGTGGTTCAATGGTTACTATGATCCCATTGACCCCATTGACCCCATTGATCCCATGTATTGTAGTTCTTGCCATTCATCCCAACAATGCGGGAACCAGGCATTGACAGAACAAACAATAGTCTGAAAATATGACAAGACGCCACATACCTCTCATATCATCGGCCTTAAGCGGCTCCATGTCGACTCCCGGCATGGTTGACAAACAAAAGTTCAATGGCCAATTGGTCGACGCAAGGTATAAAAACGATTAGTCCCCTCGTTAACACGAAAGGAAGATCTATCGATCTAATTTCCGCAACGTAGTAGGGATATGCGTTCCCGTCGACTATAATCTGTCGTACGGTATTGTATCGACCTGAAAGTGAGGCCGGTCTGTACCTATGAGACTGCGGGGGGTTGGACGATTGTATGCGCCGGTCTCCAGACGAAAAAAGTGCGAGAGGGTATCAAAATGCTGTTAGTCAGTGCAACAATGTAGCAAGAGCAGGCGAGCCAAATGTTAAATAACAATAGAAAGACTAGTTTCCCGCCTTATTAAGCAAATGTCAATGGGGAAAACAGAAAACAATGAGTCAGGCAAAGGGCTCTTGTTTGAAGGGTAGGGAAAAAAAGTTTGGTCACTGCCCACTACCTACCTGTGTACTTTCAATGACAGACATGGTGACAAGGTATGTACCTAATGTAGGGGTCCTAGCTCCTGCGTCGGCTCCCAAGCTGGAGACAAAGTTGACGTTCCTCTTCTCTATTGATGGAGGGGCAAAAGCCAAGGATGGTCTGTATGTCTCCCGTACCCGTAGTCCCGCCTACTTTTCGTCTAGCTACAGCTGTAGACTAAAAAGTTAGCTCAGGTGGGCCAGCCTTAATTCGGATCAGAGCCAAACCTCTATAGAATGAATGGTACTATTGTAAACTGAATCACAATAGAATTATTTACTGCAAATGCTGTTATAGGTGTTATTACTAGCCGGTATTATCACATTGTCATTTGATTGTTGTGCTCGTGAATTGGTTACTCGATACTAGCGTGACCCGCATCCGCCAAAAGATCGACAGGTAAGAACTCAATATTATCGTCCAGACCTTGAGGCGGTGGTGTCGACTAGCTGAAAATAACGTCAGATACTACCTTTCAGATTCTTTTTCCTTCTATTTTTGAATCAAACGGACGCCGGTAAGGGTGTTGAACATGATTTCAGCTGATACTCAACCGTGGAACTTCTTAAATAGAATGTGTTCGCGATGCAGTCAAACGTGGTTCGACGCCGGTAAACGGAGCTGTAGTGTCCAAGTTGGGGTTAACGTCAATGACAAAATCTATAAAGAATCCGAGAGGGGCAAGGCGGGTACTTGGGCGCGTGGTGGGGCATGTTTGCCCATTCACAGCTTACTACACCCATGTCAGTATTGGTATCGATAGGATCAATACCTCCAACTCTCAATGCCACACTACCTTATTCCAGTATTCCCCCATCCAGCCGCCCACAAGTCCGAACACTCCTACCCTAGAAGCCCTGGTTTGCATGATACAGCAGAGTCGCAGACAGGAGACGGCAGCTTACCTACCGTATAAAAGTAGATCGGGTAGCACTGAATCTGCAGTTCTATCATTCAGGTCTGTGTGTACCTGATAAGCCTGCTTACTTGTTGCATTTAGGGAACTGATAATGCAGTGGCTGTTGCATGTTTGCGCCATTGAACCTCGTATCACTGGTCCGGCAACCTTTGACTTGCATACGAGTCGGAGTACACGGACGTTAATGCACATGTACTACTACTACATATTGTGTCAGGTGTGCTGATGGCACGACATGGACTTCACCTACCTATATGGACAACTTCACCGCTGTTTTTATTGACGATGTCTTCTATGCTTTGAAATCCGCTACCATCGGGATCACCAAGACGCCCGAGTTCACACCGACCCCGACCCCGACCCCAACGGAGTGGGATAGGTAATACTCAAGAAGATATACAATATACCCACACGTAACACATCCCCCCCCCCTCCCTTTTACGCGTACGTGGGAAACTGTGTATATAAGTAGTTTCCTCCGCCGATCAGACGGCACGGGGATTTTAAAAAGTGCGGTAGACCAGGCAAAAAGGAACCACATACCTATAGCCAAAACATCATCCTTCTCGCCGAAAACAGTCTGGCATTGCCTCTTTGGTGAATCGTGTGCCGAGGCGAGACCGTTCACCTTGAAATGTTGTAGAGGCTTAGAATCTGGAAAGAACTTCCGCCAATTAAAAACCCTCCTACCAACTTCAGACGATCATACACTTCTAATAAGAGCAAGAGCGCCAAAGGTAAGGCGGGATGAGGCAGAGCTAAAGTAGGTAGGTGCGGCTAAATGTTCCCCAAGTTCCTACGGAAGCTACTGGTCCGTCGTGTTCAAGAAGAAAGATCTCCACAAACAGCTATCGTTGACTACTTTACACACGTAGGTCCGTAGGTTAGCAACAGGACAAATAAATATATCACCAATCGCTATCGAAACGATGGATTTGTTGTCTTGGGATCGTGGTGTGTGGTTTTGGCAATCATTGACATTTTTTCGTTACCGTCCTTGATTGGTATATTTCAAGATGTTAGGGGGTACGAGAAACAAGCTGTTCTCCGTAGCTACATGCTTACTGCTATGGACAACATGCATCATCGGAGCGCCGTTGGAAAGACGGCAAGACGATGATTCCCACTGGGTGGCCACGTGGACTTCTATGCCACAACTAGTTGAGCCGGCTAACTTGCCTCCTTCTCCCTTTGTAAGCCAATGTCCCCAGGCTAGGCGAATCGGAAATAGTCGCTGACAAGATTTCATGTAGAGTGGTTCCAGCGTTCTCCAAGATGCTACTCTCCGCCAAACGCTACACATGTCAATTGGGGGCGAGAGAATCCGACTCCAAATCTCCAACACCTTCGGCGGAAGCCCCTTGCCCATCACAGCCGCGACTCTAGCATTGCCAGTCGGAGGCGCCGCTGGTGTAGGCGACATCGACACCGAGACCCTCATCGGGCTTACCTTTAACGGATCAGAATCCGTCACCATCCCGCAGGGCCAGGTCGTCTATACGGATCCCGTTGACTTCGCCATCACCTCGCAGTCCATGCTTACCGTATCTCTATACTCCGAAGCCGGTCAATCGGGAACGAGCATCACGGGCCATCCGGGCAGTCGCACGACATCATGGATGCAGGAGGGGAACCATGTGGAGGACGCAACCGTGACTGGGGCCAGTGCCGAGCATTGGTATTTCGTAACGGCAGTCGAAGCCTGGGCGCCACAGTCGACAGTTGCACTCGTGATTCTCGGCGATAGCATCACCGATGGACGAGGCAGTACAGACAACGAGAACAACAGGTGAGCCCCAACCAACCAACTGCAGAAACCCAAAAACACAGAAATGACATGAGCTTGGTTAACCTAACTTCCCTAAAGATGGCCCGACCTCCTCCTAGCACGCATGCAAGAAGAAGGCATAACCAACATCGCGGTCGTCAACCAAGCCGCGGGCGGCAACGCCGTGCTGACCGGTGGTCTCGGCCCTCCCTTGACGCAACGCTACAAGCGTGATCTCCTCACCACAGCGGGAGCAAAATACTGCATCATCTTCGAGGGCGTCAACGACATTGGCGGAAACTCGCCCGACTCGAGCACACAGACGCGGATCGCAGACGGGTTGAAAGACGCATTCACGACCATCGCAACCGATGCCGAGGCAGCGGGTATCACCGTGTTTGGCGCAACGATCACGCCCTTCAGCGGGGACGGCCAAGCGTACAGCGATCCGACGCGCGACGCGGCGCGACAGGACGTAAACGAGTGGATATTAGCCGGGGGTGATGGTAGTTTCGCCGCCACTATTGATTTTGCCGAGTACTTGGCGGATCCGTCTGACCCGTCTATTCTGGCTTCCGAATATGATGGTGGTGATCATTTACATCCGAATCCTGCGGGATATCAGGCTATTGCCGACAACTTTCCGTTGGATATTTTTGCATGAACAAAATCAAGAAGAGTAGGAAAGGCGGGACGATACCTAGGGTTTAACCTAGGCCGATCCCATCTACCTACTCAGCTTCCAGACACGACGCACACTCAATAAATGGATACCTCTTCTTCATGTAAATATTTTGACCATAATGAGGCATGGCAATATTTTTGTTGCACACAGAGACCGACTGATGAATACGTTGAACAGTAGGTAAGTAGTTACTGAATAAGTCATTGCGAGTTTACCACATCATGTGGCCGTAGGTAGCCTTTGGTGAATGTTACCGGACCCGGAGATAGGGGCCATTCCTTCCGTAGACCGGAGCTTGAAGTCATCGCAAGGAAGGCATCAAACCAAATAGCCATAAGAAGATTAAGTCCAGAGGACGTTAAAGTTTAAACACAGTGAGCCAAGTGGTTTGATTGACTTGGTTTGTCCCGGAGGACATTTGATCTAGACGTTATTACCATTATAAACCCCAACAACAGCTTAAAAAATTGTTTACAGGGGACCGTCGACGTTTTCAACCAGCAGGGAAAAAAACAAAGTGACAAAAGAAAATCTGAGAGATGCGCCCCAGGCGGGGGTCGAACCCGCAGCCTTCGGATGTCAGACATGTTAATAGTAGAAACATATAAAAGTCCGACGCTCTAACCAATTGAGCTACCAGGGCATTGATGGTCAGGGATGTTAAAAGTCTTTATAACGAGAGATCGGAGAGCGGGACTATTGTTTTAAGTAGCATGCTAGACATTGTTGCCTTGTCCTGCATCATTCATCTCAATTGCAGATATCATTAACCCATGACATATATTACAGTACTTGTAAACACATGTTATGTTGTAGCAACCTTATTTAGGCCTTCCTAGGTAATGTCAACTACTTCCTATATTTAGTTGCTTGTACATAGATCATGCTAGAACCTGTCCAATGTTTGTCTATCGTAAAAGTTAAAACCTTGTTTTCAATTGCTCCTGCCTTTAAGTTTGCTCACGTTGTAGCCTAGACCAGCAGCCGGACAACCTACTCCTTCCTAGCTAGAAGACAGTGTCAATACAATCTCTCGCATTATCAATCGTTCCTGCCCTATTGACCACTTCATTCGTTCAATCAATCAATAACCCCTTCCCGATTTCCATTTCCCATTTCCCATTCACCGCCCTAACCTAGGTAGTCAGCCCTGTCCCTTCCCTCCCAACCTTTTCTGCCACCCCTCACCGCCCCGCAAACCATCTATATAAACCCCTTCTCCCTCCCACCTTTTTACTTACTTTTCCCTTCTTCTCTTCTTCATACTTACCTTGGAGGGAGTGAAGAGGGCTCAAGTAATCCTCTTCCTCAGGGTTGTTTTACGAGCCTGCATTGCACAGCGCGGTTGCTCGTCGCCTTCTGTCGATGCCTTGTGTGTCCCAGACTCCAGAATTTTTGATTTTATTTCCTGAGGGAAAAGAAAAACTCGTTTTCATTGCGTTTCCGGCACTTTATGTGGTGGCGTGAGGAAGATGTTATTTTGTGTCTGATTGTTATTGGCGATGGTGGTCAGTCGTCTGCTCTCATGGTTGTATGTACCTATGCCGACATTCAATGTATCGTGGGTGTTTTTCCAACATAGGTAGGTTCGTCACCGTATGACTTGGAGGAGCGTACAAAATGCTTGCCGCTACGCTTACCTCGCATGGTTGATGGACTGCTGTCCACATCTATACTTGCGTAAACCGCTACATCCGAGTACTTTGCCCGTCCTGTCCTATCCTGACTTGCACAAGGGTTTTTAGCCATATACTACGCATCCGTTATCCATCCGACGGATGTTTTCTGCACTGTAAAATTACAAGACCATTGGCAACCACAAAATACCTATCGCCGATTGCCGACTTTTCCTATGTACCTTAGCTACTGGGTTCCCGGCGCCATGTCAACATCTGACAACAATGACGCCGACATATCATCACCTCCATAAAGACAGCCTCCTGATCAGGAATATCCACGTCAAGAGTTGATCAAGACGGATATACCTACTCGTAGTCTCCAAGTAACCAGAGTTTTGTGTCATTATTTCGAAAATGAGCAAAAGTCAACTCCACAAATGCACATTATAAAGTTTTGAAAGCAGAAACATCAAGCCCAAGGTTAAGATATAATTAACAAAGTACGCTATGTAGGTAGTTCAATACCTCAAAAGAATTGAATAGATGGACATTTATTAAAACCTGCCCAGGCACGTTATGACTGACAATACTTGAAACTGGATGATTTGTATCTCGTAAAGTGCCCCGGCCTCCCCAACCGTACCGTACCGTACCTTGTCCCTTGTCATTAAAACGAGTTGTCGTGGAAGAATGTAAAAGACATAAAACATATTGTCATCAACCCCGAATCCACCTTGCCCTAACTCTTAGTCTAGGTTAGATAAGATCAGATCTGATCAGGTCTGATCAAATCAAATCAACCCAGCAGCGAATGCAAAGACAAGGGAAACCACCCCCAACCCCACGACACCGACGAGTTTGAAGTCTGCCGCGGTCCGGCCCATCGACGTGGGGATGGTAGGGTAGGGAATGCTTGAAGAAGCAGTGTGCGTAACCACGATACCCGATGTTCCCGTGGCGCCCCCAACGGCTGAGCTGCGACCGCCGGGGCCGGAGACGGAGACGGAGACGGGGACGGGGACGGAAACGATCAAGGTGCTGGTGAGGGTGCTTGTGCTTCTTGTGGAGAGGTCTTCCGAGGCGGTGACGCCATCTACGTCGCCGGTAGCTAAAGTAACGCCTGTTAGTTCGAATCTGAAATGGTTTCGTGGTAAAAAGAGACGATATCTGTGAACTTACTATAAGCAGACTCGCACGAGGTAGTGGTGCCGTTGATAGGAGGTAAAACTCCGCTACCAGTAGCGGTGACGGTCACGGCGGGAACCGAGGCCGTGACGTGAGATGACATGCCGTTGGGAAAACCGGTCGCATCGGCCGTCCCCGTGGTGTAATCGCTGACGGTAGTAGTAGACGTCTCCAGCTCGGATTCCGACTGTGTTGGGTACGATTCGGGCCCCGTCAGAGTCTTTGTAGATGGCCCTTGAACTGAAATGGTGAGGGTGCTCTTGTTGGTAAGGGTGGTGCGAATGATAGACGCCTGGCTGCTTGTGCTCGTCTCGGTCGCCGACACCGTCAACAACGATTCCGACGCCGTCTCTGCCTCTGTCTCCGAGGTGCACGCCACGGATAGGGTCACCGTTTTGGTCTGGGTGAGGGTGAGAGACTTGGTCAGGGTGATCGAGTCCGTCACGGTAACGGGCATGATCGCAGATGGGAGACTGGTGTCCATATCTCCCCCATATCCATAGCCTAGAGGCGTGTTCGCCAGGACGGGCACGACGAGGCCGATGACGGCCAAGACTCTGTTGGAGACCATGTTGAATATTGAACAAAAAATTAAAGAGTGACTTGGTTTTGTATTAGGTATAAAACGAGCGACCAGGTGAAGGAGGAGGAAGACGGAGCGGTTACCTTTCTACGACGGAGAACAGTGTAGGGTGAGCGTTTCAAGACGGCGAGAGTGGTCCCTTTATAGACCTACATAAAATACCCAGCAAATATGCTCACTCACAACATGTCGTACCTAATAGAGCAAAGTGGTGGGACGAGCTCATTTACCTACACCGCGTGGATGTGCCTGTATTTTCCAGTTGGATGGGAAATTTCCTCTGGCCATTCTTCTTCTCATACAAGCGACCGAGGGTAGGCCAAGGTACGGCTTTTGCTCACCTTGTCCCTGCCTTCACCTTTGGTGTCACAGAAAAACTTCCAAACCGAACCTGTTTGCCCCAGAGAGAGCGGAGCTACTGTCGCACAGAGCCGCACAGAACGCACGGAGCAGGTTCGCCGGAAATTACTAGGTGCCACTTCGGCCCCTACTGAAACATCAAATGACGCTGGGTGAGTGAAGTTTTATTGTTGAGACGGACCAGAAGAGCCCCATCGAATTATGGTGTTATGGTGACCAACTGAGCTTTCCCGTCGTTTCATGAGCTCGGTGAATCGCACCATGTGCACCAGCTCGTAATTTTGGGAGTTGCAAATGATGCTCGATTGCTGTACGAACCGTACGATTATCCCAAACCTCAGACTGATGAGTAGCGTTGAGTTGCTAGGCCTGATGAGATATGGATAATGCGTGTATAAACTTGTATCGGTGTAGAGGGAACATGGCTGTTGTGGTCATCTTAGCAACGACGACCCCTTCATCTCCATCTAAGACAAACGACGCTGGCTCCCCTCTCACACACGTTACCTGTAACTAACCGTTATGCGGACTGAGTACCTGAGGTACCGTGGGCAGGTTATTAGGTTGTCATCCGTGTGACATGTTGGTCACGGATTTACCCTTCGTCAACCTGTTGAACCCGTAGATGGGTGCACAGAGACATCGTCTTCGCTGTTCTTCCCTGGTTGACATGGGGTATAATTTTATAGCTTGATTTCAGGGTGCCTCTTTACCTTTCGGGGGAAGCAAGCCTAATATACTTTGTCTCATTTGGTTATCTTGTAGGACCGTCCATCCCTCGTCGAAGCTTTTCCTGGAATTGTACGAGGCGTTCGACCTTGGTAAGCACCCGTTGAATGCCGGATGCTTTCGAGATGAATGGATCAAGGGTGGAACCGGGTTGGGAAATACTTTGTTCCACAGACCGTGTCTCTTAAATGACTGATGTCGATGGGCATGGTATATGCAGGTTTCGGTTTGCTGTTGAGGGAGGAGAGTCTCAGTTTCGTTGTATGAAGTTAATGAAGTTGTCTTGAGATCGAGTAACCACATAAGGCTGAAGCGTCCTACTGAGAAGCTACCATCGGTGTGTTGTTTTTGTTCTCGGCCTATTGAACTCGGGCGAAAGAGGATCAATATCGGACACCGCCGCGATTGTTCCTGGCGGCAGAGAGTTGAGGAAAGGTGTGCTACTAGTAACCTTGACGTATGACCTATATAATCCTGCAAGTAACTTTTTTGTAGACGAATCCTATTATAATCACATTATACCGGGCATATCCAGATTTTAACCAAGACATTTTGTTGCTTGTCGTTCAACTTCAACTTGTCTGGCCGTCTTTCACAGGAAAGAGCCAGGGTCATAAATCCCTTGAGTTTGTGTCATCAAAAGATTTTACACGTCAAGTGGATAACCACGAATAGCGGTCGTTCTTGCCTTATAGGACGGGCAACTATCCCATGACGGGCGAACCTGCCTTCTGATGATGATTGTACCCTATCCTAAATGGTTGCTCTCTTTCCCGGTCCAGCCCTAGCCCTGGTATCAGATTTACAGAGAAAGGTCATCATCCTTTCAATGCCTAGACCACAAGGAGGTGAGTATGGAAGAATTGGTCATCAAAAGACAACTTCTTGCAGGTGCTTGGTAAAAAAGAAGAGACCTTGGGAATCCTTACCTACATGTACATTTTTGTGGGGAGCTTGTTGGTGTGTTCATCGATGCTTGGATATATCGTACCGTGTGGACAACACCGTCAAATTCCTATCAAATGCGGGGCAGTTGCACCTATTTCGGATTCACGCCGTACTGTAAGCACAATATTTGGACCGTATCTACTATGTATCCATTCAAACTTACTGTATGAATCTGAACGGACACCGTGAGATACCTAACACTTGTTTGCTTGTAAGGCTGCGACTTCCACCTAAGCCATCGTGAACTCATGGTAGATGAATGGGAAGAAATCTACATCGTCTATCGTTCTTCCCTTTCTGGCTGTTCGAACTCGGGCTGAAGCTGAGATAGAGGTGGTACATAACTGGGGACTTCCTCTTCACTCTTCACACTGTACTTGTGTCTCCAGTCGGAGCTTCAGGTAAAAACGCCAAGATGTTATCTCGCGCGGACGATATTTTGAAGAACAACTTGGCTACGGAAGATAAGGCATCGCTGACGGAAAGCCTCCTCCAAGTAGCTAAAGAGGCCCGTGCCGTCTGGAATGCAGAGCCGGACTCGCCAGAACTCGACCTCTTAGCCCAGAGGCTTGGAGATGCTGCCCGAGACGAGTCGGTACGGATCCCTTTGGGAGATTCCGGCCTTCTTGAGCTCTTCTGTTCTATCGTTTCCACTCAAGGCTTGAGACCTAGCCTTGTCGTTCAATGCCTCCGCATAATAGGCAACTCGTCGGCAGATCAAGGTCAGTCGGCAAACCTTTGTTGATGCCACATACTGTGCGGTGAGAAGGGCGCCTAATTGATCGATCCTAGATGAGAATAGAGCGAGGGTTGTCAGCTCTGGCTGTATACCAAGCCTTGTTGCTATGCTGAATGACGACTCCATATTACCAATCATCATTTCTGTCCTCTTTAACGTCGGTGTCGACTTTGGTAAGAACAAACATCGAACGAATCTGGGTCGGCCCCTATTCTCGAGGCTTCTCCCGCTGGCTTGTTCATGTGATAAAGGCTGACACCAGGTTAGAGCCAGCACAGAAAGCTCTTTATAAAGCCGGGATAAATCCAGAGCTTGTCAGCCTTTTAACTGGCCCCAGGGCAGAAGATGCAGCCTCTCTGACGAGCTTTATCTACAAGCTTCTTGGATTTGTAGCAACACAAGGTATGACAGCCTTCATCCACACCCCTTACTCATGATACATCAGACTGCGTACGGCATGGGAACTTGCTAAAAGCAGCGACGCAGAACCCGAGACCAATCTCGTAGATCCCACCACTCCATCTGTCCTACTTGTTCAAGCCAATAACCAGTCCTCGCCTGTTGATGTCGAGGACTTTCTCTTACAGGTTTCGGTGGCACTCACCTACCTTGCCCAGGAGAAGTATCAGGAGACCTTCTTGCAGGCTCCAGATGCCGCCAAGTTGGCCCTGGCGGCTTTTCGCAAGACTTGTACAGGCCTCGATAGATCTCAGATGAGCGAAGAGGACCAGGCACAGCATAAACAGGTACAAGCAACCTTCATACAGACACTAGCTGATCTGTCGGCACATCCGCTATTTGCCTCGCCGTGTCCAATAGACGGCGATCTGGTGCGAGAGCTCCAGCAGTGGATATCAGAACCTGTGTCCCAACTTCAGTCAGCAGCCTGCCTTGTTCTAGGCAACGTAGCTCGTTCTGACGACAAGTGTATCTACCTTGTACACAAATGCTCGATCCACAAACCGCTGATTGCCACCCTAGAGGGCGGGAAGGAGGGCGAGGCAGGCCTTCAACATTCCATTCTTGGTTTCCTCAAGAACCTAGCCATCGCCCGGCAGAACAAAGCGTTAATTGGCCAGGCCGGCCTTTTCACCGCACCCCTGTTGCCGCGCATCTGGGATACTGATGTTCAGCCCCAGGTCCAGTTCGACGCTGTGTCTCTGGCCAGGCTACTCGTCACTGGGTGTCGCGAGAACGTCGAGTTAATATGTCGGCCATTACCTCCCGATGGTGATTCCACATCCTCGAAACAGGAACCCGGTACCCGCACGGGACTGCAAATCATCTTGGACGTGTGCAAACGTTCAGATCAAGAACCTATGCAGATGGAGACGGCTAGGACGGCCGCAGCAGTCTGTCGCATTTTGCACACCGATGCGAACCCGGATACCCTACTTCCACCGCCCTTTCCCTCATCTCCTTCCCTGTCATCCTCAAATACTACACCTCTGGAGGCATTCTACCACAGCCACCCCGGCATCACAGACGCTATACTCCGCCTGGCAACACAAACCAAGTTTCCCGTATTGCGATCCGACGCCCTATTTGTCTTCGCCCTGATGGCCCGCACGCCCGAGGGCGCCCAAGCCATAGCCCACATCCTGCATCATTCAGAGGCCGCAGCAGTAATAGTGGCAGCCGTGACTGGAGAAACACCCAGCGACAAAATCACCGACTCTCCTCCACCCGCTACCAAAGACCACGAATCAGCGACCATCATTTCCGCACTCGAGGGAAGTTCCGAACCCAGGCCGTCAGTCTCGGGCCCGGTAGCAGCTATAAACGCCACGGATCCATCCGCAAAAAGCGCTGCGGGCACCCCGCGCACGACGGCGGAAATCGACCGGTCGAACGCCCTTGTTCTCATAGCTAACCTGTTGCGCCACTATCCCGCTACTGCTGAAGAGGGCCACGGAGAGAAAGCAGATAGAGACGGAAAAAGTGATGGGGACGAGAAACTGCCGCCATCGGACGTGCTGAACACTTTTGACAAGCTCCTGCGTGAGAGCGGACGACAGCTATTGCGTGAGCAGAACGAGAATTAAATCTCATTCTTTCCTCGAATCGTCCGACTCGGGTGGTGGGCAAGCATAGAGTGATAATATAGGAAGTGGTAAAGTTAGAAGAGTGTGTGTGCTTAGGTAAATAGAGAGAGAGCTAAGACGCAAAAGGAGACGATGGAAAGAAGGATAGTCCGAGCTAGACTTTTATGGTTTGCAATCCGTCCGCAGTAGAGTTAAGGAAGAGAGATATACTCGCCAAGAGGATTAGATACGTCCGTCCTTGCTTGTCAAATGAGAAAAGTAGATACGGAACGATACATTTCACATCCCTGAATCAAGAACGCAAGAGTGAGTTGTTTTTTTATGCTTTCTTTTTGTCCATTTATTTTACCATTGCGTTACCACCTAAAAGCAAACCGGAAAGACGCAACATTTTGCCTCAAGGTCTAAGTCATATGGCATGGTAAACCATTATTCATATCCGTTTTTTTCGTTGATGCGAGGTTTCCGTCTCTCTCTCGTCACTGACCTGCTTGCTGGTATACTTAACACACGCAGAGACGGGCAGAAACACATGGACCGAGAGCGTAACCCGCAAGAGCCGACCGACCATGACCATCCAGCAACCGACGACACAAACAACCCGACGAAAGCAAGAAAACCCCTTAAAGAATGCCCGTCCGTAGTACTCCCGTGCAGTCCTTCCTTCAGGATTCTCGTCCCCCGTGTCTTCGCGCTTATTTCTTGTTGGCCTCGGCCTCGGCCTTGTCCTTGGCCCGCTTTTCCCGTGTACCCTTGAGTCTGGCGTCGCTTCTCGCCTTGCGGAGCAGGTTGTAGGCACCGCCCTCGACGGCAGCGGGCATGTCGCTCTTCTTGATCTCGGTGACGCCCTCGACGACGGGGACGATGGGCAGGGTAGAGTTGACGTTGGAAACGGTCTGGGTCTGGCTGAGGTCGATGTCCTTGCTGTCACCGGCCTTGGGGTGCTTGGCGCCCTTGCGGGGGAACACAATCAAGCGCTCCTTGTAGGCCTTGAGGCGGGCCACGTTGATGGCGAGAGACTCCTCGCTGAGGTTCTGGCGGCGGAAATCGACGGCGATACCGACGGTAGGAGCCACAAGGCGGGGGATACCAGCCTCCTATATGATGTGTTAGATAGCCGCAATATATCAGACGAGACTCAATGAGCGACTAAGCCAGCATTTCGAAAGCAACAGAGCTGCCCTCGAAACTGCTGCGTTGGCTCACTGGTTCCTCGCGCAACCTAGATCGGTAGGTTCAAATTACCTTCAGCTCAGTGAGGGTGAAACCACGGCCAGCACGGACCCGGCGGTTGTACTTGATGGTCGGGCATCGGACAACGGGTCGTAGCTTGTCGACGGGGCGGGGAGCAAGAGCAGCGGCCTTAGCGGCACGAGCCTTGCGACGAGCGATCTTCTTGGTGGGCTAATTCGCGAAAAGAATCCAGGTCAGAATAACGTTCCAAGTTGATCTTTCCAAGACCATATCTCCATTCTCTTTCGTTCCAAATGGTCCCGGGGGTATCCTTCTGCGTAGCGTACCTGATCGAAGTGGCATCGCACCCGTCTTTGCCAATCCTTTCGGAAATCTGCTCATATTGTCAGTCACCTGGTGCATTCGGGCGATCGATCGTTCCATGTCGATTTTCGCTTCATTATCGAGATCTCGGGATGGGGTAGCGTACGGTTCTTTTCTGTATATCCGTTAGCATGAGTTTATTCGCGTAGAGGTCGGACTGGAGGAGGAGGAGGAGGAGAAGGAGGGTATGGTAACGTACGAATCTGGTTGTTGTGCTTGATCGCCTGTATTCGGGAAATAACGTCAGTGACCAATTCAAAATATCTTCCGAAGCAGAATCTCCCGACGGAGAGATGGAACATACCATTGTGACTGACTGCGACCAAGATGGGGAGTGGTGGGAAAGTAAACTTGTCGCGGGTCGTCAATGTCTCCAGATTGAGGCACCAGAAATTCCCAGGTGATAAGGTAGTTGCACTTACCAGGCCAAACCCGCACTTTCGGCAAAATTTTTGGAGGGCTAGAAAACCCTACTGCGCCTCGGGAGATTGGGTGCACCACGGGGAGAATGCGATGTGGGGGCTCGAGATTTCTAGTGTGGCTGAATTATTTTAATGGGCTGTGGGCTCCTTGTTGTGTGATAAGGCGATTGAGCGAGCAGGTGGAGATGATAAGGGGACCCTTCCCCACGCCAAAAAGATTGAGTGGGGCAGCTTGAGCATCTACGAGTACTCGTACGTGCATGTCATCTTTGGCAGCCAGCTTGCCTTCAGATATTCCCTGAAATATGCAAAGACACTTAGGGAGATGCTGTGGGAAAACTCTCATTGGTTTTATATGTCTGCTTATGAAACCCTCGATAGACTAATCCCTCTGTTGGCAATGCAAGTAATTTGCAAAGAAACCAACCGTGAGAGGAGATACGAATCCATAAAAGCCCCATGATAAACATTCATCTATCAAGATCAATCCGAAAGTGAAGACGGCCAGACTGTTATCTCATACCATTCCACCTCAGTAATATCAAACGATACCATCCCACTCAAAACGTAAAACCTGATTCCTGTCGATCTATTCCAGCCTCTGCTCACGGTCACAGGTAGGCGGATAGAGGTTGCATCTAATATGCGACTAGGGAAAGCGAAAAGTCTCTGCCATCGCACGTATTGTGAAGTCTTGCTGTCATTCTTCATGCAGACCAGTCCACAAGACCAGAATACGTCACTCAACCAGAAACCCTGGTGGACAAGAGTATTCCCCCCAATGCTAACTCAGAAAGTCAACCAGGCAGGGTTCAAAGCCACTTCTCATTCGCGACGGATGAGGCACTTCTCAGTTGGACAGTATGTCCATCGGCCGTCTCCGAGTTTGAACATTTGAAGCGTAGCGGCAACTTGTTTCATCTTGGGGGCGACGATCCGTTTCAATTGTGAGAACCGCGGATTGCACACGAGACGGGAGACCTTTCCACAAAAATTCTCATACGGCAAATAATATGCGATGAAGTACCCATCCCACATAGTAATCTCTAGTGTTTCCAGTGAGAAAGGGAGAATGTCCTCCAGGGACCAGCCCTCCAGCCTATCTTCGTCGGGTGGTTCCTCCATATAAGGCGGCTCGTCCAATTCCAAGTCTGCCCAGTCCGGAAATGGAGGGGGCAAGTATCCGGTCAGCAGGTGGAGATCCGTGACGAGATGCTTTAGGTTCGACATGCCGGCAAGGCTTCCGATAGGCACTTCGAACACCCGCTCAGTTTCATCAGACAGCTCGAGATACTCAAGCTGGGTCCCGTATTCGTTAAGTATAGTTCCCAGGTCCGAGAAGTTTTCATATCCGTCTTGGGAATACGGACGGTTCCAGCTGAGACGGCGTAGGTTTGGGAAATAAGAAACGATACGTTCAAAATTCCACTTATTATAGTTGGCCTCAGCGAACCTGAGGGAAACCACATGATCGATGGTGATCGGCTCTCGGTCCCTTAAAAATTCATATTTTCCGTCCTCAACCACCACCAACTCTGTGATTGCACTGTTCATCATGATAAGTTGCAGCGTCTCGGGCGCGAGATTTTCGATCCTCAGACTGGTTGGGACCTCAATAGGCCGGGGAGAAACATCCTCTAATGGAAGAGACGAGTCCATCTTGCTGAGTGGATTTCCTTTCGGTTGTCGAGAGAGGCACTTCTTCTGAGGATAAACCGGTGACAAAGACGATTGTTTCTGTCATACTTATGTCAGCTCATTTGTTTCGAGGCTTGATTTGAGTAGGTAGGTATGGTAAAGGGGAAGTTGTCTTACCTTGTGTGTTTCCCAGATCACTTCCAAAGTCAGGTACTGATGATGTTGATGCGAAGAGCCTTGTTCTACAAGTTGAAACAAAAGAGGAGTCAGTGTCAGTGTCGGAATCAAAATAAAGGGAAAGGGAAGAAGAGAAAGCAAGAGTAGAAAAGGGGGAGGAGAGAAGGAAAAGTGAAAAGGAAGAAGAGAGAAGGCAAAGTGAAGGGGAAAGGAAAAAGAGAATAGTCATACCTTGAGTGTTTCCAGATCACTGACAATGTTGGCAAATACGTTGACGTAAAGGTTTCTGATATGCTAGAAAAGCAAGATGTCAGGACTGCCCAAAGGGAAGAAAGGAAATAGAAGAAAGTCAAAGAGGATAATATCATCATCAGAAAAAAGAAATAACCATCAAAGGGTTTCTGATAACTTACCAGTGATGCAAGGCGTAAGATGCTGACCTGAGTAAATCCAGGGAAAGGATATGGAAGAGGGAGGGAGGAAAGGTGTCTAGGAACTCCTCTTATATAGACAGGACTACAGAGTTGTCGATGCCGGTCGACGTTTAGTACATATAGGTATCAGTACCTGTTTCTAGTTGACCGACGTCGAGGGTCCGCATTAATATATGTACCTTTAAACCCCCAACTGCTACATCGGACGACTGGGAAGATGTAGACTACCTAGAGAGATGGACTTATAGGCTTCTACCTACTTCTATCAAGGATATGACTTTATTTCTACTTTATAAGAATTAGTCAAGTACAAGTTGGTGATGGTGATGGCAACAGTAAGTTCAAAGGGGCCCATAGTCAGCATACAAATCCTCCTATTCACTATCCTGTTCAAAATATCACGTGAAAGAGACATTGGGAAGCTGCCTGGTACCTGATATCCCAAGTCACGTGTGACCTTGACAAGCACCTATGTACATTATATATGTACATGTATGTATGTAGTCACGTGGACCCTTGACGGCCTACAAAACAAATACTTGTACCTACCTTGCCTGGTCACGTGGGACCCTGACAAGCACCAATGTACCTGTATCTAATCACATGTCATCTCATCTTGAAACTACATACCCTTTGGATGAGTCAGGTGCCAACGTGAGAGTCAACATAGATCTATACATGCGTGTAACTACTGCAGACACCTAGTACTATTACTTCCGTTTCATTTGTCCGCTTCTTTCTTTGTCTGGATCCTCGTCTTGTCCGCAAGTACTGAGTATACGAGGCTTTGAGGCGATTTGGTTGATATTGACTTGGATACCACCTAAACTGGGCAGGTAGATAGATAGATAGGTCAAGTAGTTCAACAACCTGGGTAGGTACTCTATAAACCTACCCTACAAACTGGAGCCCTATTACCTCGCCCTTGTACCTCGGCTACCACATCGTTTCTCCCCTTTCCCTGGATGATCTCATAAGCAGAGTGGGAGTTCACACAAATAAGTGCCCGCTAACGCCCTTCTAAGAGGTTACTCGGGCTATACCACCTGGCTAAGCAGGTAAATAAATCAATCAAGGGAGCATAAGGATGTCCTTGTGACCAATCAATCGTCATCTGATCTTGTTCCGTCTTGTAATTTTCCCTTAGGGAGCTGGACTCGGACAAGATCTTGTGTCGGTTGAGGCTGGAAACCTTTTTGCTCTATATGCTTCATTTTCGATCCGCAGACTGGTCGTTGTGTGAGCTGTAATCTGCTTCCTCAGCAATAAAGCAGGGTAAAGTGCCAGAGTAAAGGTTTCGTTCGGGCCGGCGTGATTGTTCCGTCGTGATATCGGTGCCGGACAAACGGTCTTAGTAGAGTTGACCGAATGTATATTTTTTGCTCGGGATGCAGACGGGATATAATCAGGATATCTGACATGGCGCAAGCTGTGACGAGATAGCTAGTTGAAGATACCAGGATCCTCGCGTTCTTCCGCCTGTCTTTATTGTTGTCCAGGACATCCTCACCAGACAGCTTTCGGCGATCCCCGCGGGCGTCTTGAAACGACTTCCTTATCTTCTCGTATATTTCCAAAGTAACCATAACTTTAGAACAGACACCACCCCTCATCATCATCATCATCCTCACCCCTCAACCTTCTCAAGCAAAGCAAAAAACAACGGTCCCCACCTCCCACCCCCCTCATGATCCGGCAAAACCAACCACCCAAGCTCCGTCTTCTCCCCCCAACCCGCAACATCCCCAACAACATCCGCATCATGACTCCTAACCACAAACCCCAACCCAATAACCCCTTTCCTCTTCTCCTTCTTCACCACCTCCCCCACCTTTTCCACAACCCCATCATTCTCCTCCCTACTCAACGAACAAGTAGCATAGAGCACCTTCCCACCAACCTTGACCGCCCTCAAAGCATTCATCAAAAGCTCGACCTGTAATCTCGCCAACTTTCTCGAATGTCCCGAACTCCACTCCTGCCCTATCGCTCTCGAATGAACAACATGTCTCTCACTAGAACAAGGCGCATCCAGCAAGACTTTATCATACCCGCCTACTCCCAACGGAAGCATCCTCTCCATCATCCCCCCCGCAACACCACCACCACCACCAGCATCGAATTTCAAAACCCGTATCTTCCCCTCGTCGAAGAGTTTTCCGGGAAGATACGCTTTCAGATTCGCTAGCAAGCGTTTATTTCGACCGGGGTTCATTTCATTACTATGTAAACAACCCCCTCCCTCTTCCAAACCAAACCCCCCCTCGGAAGATGAACAAGAATCTTGCGGTTGTTGTTGTTGTTGTTGTTGTTGTTGTTGTTGTTGTTTCAGGAATTGCGCAATAGCAATACTCTTCCCCCCAGGCGCAGCACATAAATCCAGGACTTTATCCCCCCTTTGGGGGGAAAGGATACTAACGGCAAGTAAAGACGCCGCGTCCAGGTTCCAATGTGTTAATAAACCTGTTTTCGGATCCGGATGGGGTATTGGGAATGTTGTAGACGATGATGATGATGATTCTTCTGTGGCGTGGACGTGGACGTATGCTTCCAACTCGGAAGAAGAAGAAGAAGAGGGGAAAGAAAGTCTCTCCAATTTTTCTTCTTCTTCTTCTTCTTCTTCTTCATCACCCATCCCCAAAACGCTTTTCATATTACCCGGCGACACCCCGGCGAAATGATTGACTAGTGCGGCGTAACGCGTGGGAGCTGATAGAGATGGGTAGAGCGTCTGTGTCCATCTCGATTCGCCGTATTGTGTTGAATAGGTCCGGTGGAAGGAATCTTCTGCGCCTTGGGCTTGTTTCTTTTGCGCTTTTGTTAAGGGGGCCATTTTTTTTGCTTCTTTTTTTTTTTTTTTTTTTTGTATTGTCCGTCTGTCTGTCTGTCTGTCTGGCCTGTAGGTAGATGAAGGAGGGGTCCTCGAGTGAGGGAGGGAGGGAGACGCCTCAGGATGAGAAGTACTCGTAGGTGATGATTGAAAATAAGAAAAGTCGAATTTGAGAAATCAGAAATAAAATAAAATAACTAATGATATTGTACTTTACTTGTTCCCTTTGTTAACTGCAAGTGAGGTATGTAATGTGGGTAGGTATGTAGTTTGTCATACGGATACACTCCGTAAAGTTTCGGAAAATTGTTGAACTGGAGGTGTGACAGAGGGGTGTCTGTCGGGTGACGCCAGCTGACGGACAGACACTAAGGTTAGAAGAAAAAGGGGGTCGTTTCCTTACCCAGAGGAGGTCTCAAAACTTCGTACCTACTTTATTGCCTACATGTACACGTATATATTTTACAGCAAATAAGGATACCTTTTCCTTAGTATGCTTAGCAATATTGATTTCCCCATATAATTTCGCTGGTACTAGGTATGTTTATTCAAAGAGTACAGTAACGAACCCGGTTTACAAATGGTAAGGTCAACGCAAAAGGTAAAGGCAAACCTCTTGACCTAGTTGTGTATCTCTTATTAATGCATGCGTGTAAGTGTTTAAGAGAAGCCGTCGTCACTTCTCGGCAATGCTGAGAATAAAAGAGAGGAAGAGAGAGAGAGAGCCCAATGTCATTCGTAGCTAACAAGTAGATTTTAAAGCAGATCGCGATACAATAGATCGATAGTCAAGTGGTTAGTCCGTACATTCCAGCTCAGGCTCCTGCTCCGTACATACCTACTCTTTTGATCCCCAAGATTGTACGCCAAAAGAAAAGAAGACATATCCATTATATTCGTCATATCTCGTATCTCGCATTCGGAAACCACAAAATCAAATATACATTTCAAAGTTAACCCGTATAAACCCCTTCAACTCCGTCAAGGTTCGGTAACTGGGCCCCAAGCCACCATTGATCAGACATATTGATAGGTGGCCATAATGCATCGACGTCACCCGCGTTGTCGACGGTATATGCCATGTCCATGGAATCGCCCAGGAAATCTTGGTGAGTAAAGGCGACGGGATCTGTTATCGGAGTCACTTCTACTTGCTGGTCGATCAATGGAGTTTGCGCTATGGGCGGTAGTTGTGTTTGTGTTTGCGGTTGCGGTTGGGTCTGGGAACGCACAAGATCGGATAAGAAATCGATTTTGATGCCAAGGTCACGCATCACCATGGCCGCGCCCAGGGAAGTGCCAAAACTTCGTCCAAAGTCTTCGAATACTGCGATAGAAAGGTCGATCGCTTCACGGACAATGGCCGCGTTGTCACTGGTCGGATATGCGAATAAGTAGCCGGCCAGAGTGAGGGCGGCGGTCCATTGCCATTGGAAAGCTTCGTGGTAGCCCGTAACCAGGTCGGTTTTCGTCACGACATGATGGAAGATGTGGGTTAGCGCTACACTGTGCTCTGCTGCCGAAGCGGCGTGGGCTAAACATCTCTCCCCTAATGGGACAGCTGCCGTGATCGTCGATGGGAAGCATATGAAGGGTCTGTAAAGATTTAACCGTAGAACGTGGTACAGTAACTCGAGAAGTAGACGCTGTCGCTGTAACCACGGCGGTACGAATTGCTCTATGATCAAGGGAGTCCGTTCTGTCGAGAATGACTGGCCACCTCCTTCGCGCCTGTTCTTGAGAGAATCGGGCACATCCTTGACCCAATCATCTAGAGGTTTCATCGCGGCTGTAAGCACCCCGGCGTATCGCTCAAGAGCTGCCGGATCCTCGTATATGACCTCCCCAACCCCATCGCTGTAGGCATCCGAGTATTTGTCGTAGAATGCCGTGTAGACTTCACGCGCGGATAAGACGAGTTTGAAATTGTACTTCATAAATGTCAGCCACGTGGTGTTTTCGTCGAGAAGGGCAAAGTCGGAGCCTGCTAGACTAGCCGTCTTACTATCCGTGCTCGGCAAACCGCAAGAAGTCGAAGGTAGGTCTACGTAGAATGGCCGGCCCAGCTTCATGCATATTTTACTCTCGAGAAGGTATAGCGTCCACCAGATTCGTCTGCGTAGCTCTTGTTCGGCTAGTGGAAGGTCAGTCGGCGGTTCAACGTGCAGTCCTATCATGTGAGCCGATCGGATAGCCATGCACAACGCCATGTGACACATGTTCTGGAAGGCTGCACAACAACAATAGAGTACCGAGAGCGTGTGGCATTGCACCGTCATCAGGGTCGGCGTCTCTTGTTCGTTGTGCAGTAAACGTTGGCTTCGGCGATAATACAATCTACCCGCGATGCTAGGGTCGTCTTTCCCGACTTCCAACGCCGATAGCGGCCTTCCGCTTTGCCTCTGCGCTAGGGCCATGCCTACTTGCATACTGACGGCAATGACGATATCGACTAGTGCCGACGGCTTCCGGGGCTTGCCCGGCCTCGTCTCCAGAGAGCGATAGTGTTTTCTGAACTCGGCCTCGTCTAGGATGGCCAACGTCGGATGGTAAGTGCGCCAAAACATGTCCAAGAAATACTCCTCTTGGGTCGGGGTGAGATAGGCCTCGTTGGATACAGTATGGCCGGCATGTTTGGTCTCCGCCTTATCCTCCTCGTCTGCCGGGTTGCAATCCGGCGTCGGGAAAGTCTTGGCGACAGACTTTAACTGCAGCAAGTCGTCGGGATGTAGATTCTGAAACACAGCCGATAGGTATGTGTTCATCCGGTGGATGTAGTAGAGAAGGGACGACGGCCCGTACCAAGTCTTCTGGGCTTGGCCCGTGCTAGCCATCACTCCACCCCAGACTCGTCGGGGGATATGGGGCACGTCGACATCGGGGATCGGTGTAGAGCCAGACGTGCCCGGAGGTGTCAAAGCATACGGTTGGGATTGAGGCGATGCCAAAGCGAGTGACTTTTCCTTTTTGCTCTTCTCCTCCAACTGCTCTTCCAATTCCCTGACTTTTTGTTTCAACCGATCGATTTCTCTGTGCTCTCGTCAGCAATTTATGAGATGCGACGAATGATATGGACTATCTTCCGATGGTGAGCTTACCGATATGCCTGGGGAAGCGTCCGTCTTTCGCCCGGGCTTTTATTGATGCATTGTTCTCCTCGGGCGATACAGTTCCTGTTAAGATGGCATATGTGTTAGTTGGACATATAAGGCGCCTACATGACTGATTTTTCTAGACACAACCCTTTTCGCTCATGGCTTTACTCCGATCAAGCTCTCAGCTACGGTGTAAAGTCCCAGTGCTCACGGGGTAGTTAAAATTAAACAAGATGTATACTAACTTGCAAGGCACAGAGTTGTCGCATTTAATCCGATGCATCCGACATCTAGAGGTTTGTCAGAAATGACTCGTGTGTATGAGAGATGTAACAGAGAGGCCATGCGGTAAACCTCAAGCCTCAGAAATACAAAAAAAGAAAAGGCACGGTAAGCTTACGAGTCGCATGCTCGAGCAACTTGCTGTCGCTTAGGTCTCATAGAGGCCTCAAAAGACCGGTTCGACTTGTTATTAGAACTCTCGGGCTGATCGACTTTACCAGCCTTGGGCGCCGGTACTTTGGCGCCATCCAAGCTATTGGGAGTGTACATTGTATGTTTGTCGTAATGTAAGTTATCGGCATGCGGTGAGCTGCTCACCGGCTTTTTAAAAGCAAGACAACCACAATCTTAAAAGTTGCATATGCCGGCAGGTGATTTTAGGACTACGCCATCGACTGAGCCAGCCTCGACGTGGAGAATAGATGGAAATTCCCTTGCAGGTGGAGGTGAGCTGACATGCACTGGGGTTGCCACATCCGTACACGTACGAGTACGTGAGCGAAGGGTGACAATGCTTACCCAAGCATGAAACAGTCTATTTTACGAGTAGAAGAATCGAGATGAGATATGCATATAAACATATTGGCCAAGTTGATGGCTCAACCCGTTACCAGCATTATACTCAGTTAAGCAGCTTCTTCCCCGGGGTAACTGGGTACGCGTCAGCACTAAAGCAAACTATCTGTGACTGAAGGCTTTCCCCGCAACAACCAGGAAATCCAATATGGGCAAACACCTCTCTGGCATCTGCTGACAACAAAGTATAAGAACCAACCGCGAATGTTAAGATGAATGGGCCAATAAGACACAAATCTAGCCACCCGGATCTAAGATATAGCAACAGACACCAAGCACAAATAAGCATACAGGTCTCATACATTATGGACATACCCTTACTATAAATATACTATATCGGTAGGACCCATGCAACACATGGTGACATGGGCACTTTTAGATGCTTACGCATAAGTACCGACACAGACTGTGAATTACTTACTTACTTACCCAATATGTAGAGATGTTGCGGTCACTACTAAAGCACCGCCCGGCTTGAACAAATTGCAGCTTTACCAGCTCCAAGGAGTCAAGGACATATGATTCCGTATATGGGGACAGCCAAATCGAGGCATCGGTCTGCAGTATACCATTTACAGTTGTGTAGGTATACAGAGGTGACTACCTGGGTTCGGCTGTAGGGACAGTTAAGCGAGCCCGATGTGGCGCGGTAGGAAGTACGAGTAGGATTGTCAAGATGGAAATGAAAAGGACCTGAAAGAGGGCTTTCAGGCGGCCCGCGATTTCCCTCTTTTGGCATACTTGTGCCCAGGCCCAGGGCTGATAGGTTACATTTCCTGCAGGAAGATGTCGTTATTCAGATTGGAAGGAGACACCTACCTCTTCTACTCGTACTACAATACGGCTCCCTGCGCTGCCCGCCTGTTGTAATGGATTATTATTAGCGTATGGTACCTACGGTATTATAGGGAGAGTGCGAATGGAGCGTACTTGACATAAAATCCATCGGGCTTGCGATTTGCTTACGGAAATATACGTCGGAACCTTTCAATTGCATACCCTTTTGCGTCTCACATTATGGCCCCTCCCCTCTGTCCATTTATTTAAGTCGCCACGATGCACCAGCAAAGAAGGTCTCATAAAAAATCGCGACGCGGGTGTCTGAATTGTAAAAAGTGGCACACCAAGGTAAGACTCATCGTCGGAAAGGCACTTAATGGTCCACGGTGCTTTTAATAAGCCGATGGATCCATCAGCAGACTAACGGGAATGCCCGCGTTCCTGTCCGAGACTCTGCAGTGTGCACGTCTGTCTAGATAAAAGCGCAAGACTAATACGCATATATTCTTGTAGTGCGACGAGCAAGGTCCGCCCTGCAATAACTGCAGATTACGCAATGCAAAATGCGAATATGCCTGGGCGAGAACAGACAGCTCGCCCTCCCCGTCGGTGACTTCCAAGGGACAGTCGCCGAGCGGGTCGGAGGGCCAAGCTTTGTCGCAACCCACCACTCTAGTCACGACGGAAAGTCGCAGGATGTTGGAGCTCGACCTGATGCATTGCTGGTCAACAAGCACATATAAGGGTAACTGTATCGTACCGGAAGATGAGCACTATTTGCAGTCCATCGTTCCGCAGGAGGCCCTCCGCTATGATTTCCTGTTGAATGGAATATTCGTTGCCGCCGCCCTCCATAGGGCTTCGATGACGCAAGGATCGGAAGCGAAAAGCTACTATAACGTCGCCATGGAGCTCTGTAAGTTGAAAATCTGAGGGGCTGGTGAGATGATTGCCCACTCCAGTCTCGTCTTCCTGCGAGGCCAGCTCATACTGCCACCTTTTACACGTCGCATTATTCGATACCTACGAGTAGATACTGACTGATTGCCGACTAAAGACGATCGAGCAAGCCGGTCTTTTCGAACACATCTGGACAAGATGAACCCGGAGACGCATCATGTGTTATATATGTATTCCAGCATGACGGCCTTTTTCAACATTGCATTCTCGCAGTGCAATTTCTCTGAAGGCGACGAGATGAACACGCTGTGTTCCACAGCTGTGGCATTTGACTTGGTAAACGGTAGCAGTAAGTATT
The DNA here is from genome assembly GCA_022579005.1 of Poronia punctata. NCBI lineage: Eukaryota > Fungi > Ascomycota > Sordariomycetes > Xylariales > Xylariaceae > Poronia > Poronia punctata. The sequence goes on along the minus strand of MU401521.1, from coordinate 88,890 downwards.
CTCATCGGCAACCGTCCCATCTTCGTATTTAGCACGGGCCGACCAAGTACGAGTGCGCTGTTCATGACCGCTTTCCGCTTCGGTCCCGACTTCAACTGGCGGGCCTAAGGGGTCCCGTCTAGCATCGGCCCCTAACAGTCCATATATGATTGTGAGTTAGCTAACGTTGAATGTCCCAGTCAATATCGCTGAAACGAATTATCAGATGCTCCTCGATAGTCCTATCCCTATCCGTGCTTATATCAAGCATGGTCGTGGGGTCGCTGCCAACCTCGACTATGAGACACATTCGGCACTGGCTCGACTAGCCAGTCTAAATGAGGTGTACCACAACCGCCACTTCCATACGTCGATATCAACCCCAACATCAACAACATCGTCGGATGAACTGAGCATGGTCAATACACCACATAGCGACAGCAGGTCGACAACCTCGTCCATGTCCGCGACGCCTTGGACGGCAGTCGTTGCCTTGTTACGTAAATGTTTCGCCGAAGAGCAATGTGGTATACGACGCGGCTACTGCTTTGCATTCCCCGGTCGGGACGGTGCCGATTTTACGGCGGCACTTAGACGGGCAGATCCCATGGCACTCCTCATCCTCCTTCACTGGAGTGTGGTGGTTGACCGTGTCCATCTTGAGTATTGGTGGACAAGGAATTTGGGACGGAGATTGGCCGTCGGTGCTCTGCGGGCCATGCGTCTTTACCCGCCAAAAAGCCCCTTGCCGGCTTTATTGACCCCTGAATGGGGCGAGAGCATTTCATGGGCCTGCAAAGAGTTGCGACTGTCGTAGTGTTCACTTACAGCGGCATGAAATGAATACAGGGCCGTCCATATCCTAGGCGCCGATTCCTTGATTAAAGAAGCAATTATTTGGCGGATTTTGGTATGTAGAGAGAGACATGTTTTCTGGTTAGACATGTATGTACCCGTAGCCTTGAGACTTCTGAGACCCTGGAACGGATGAAGACGACGACGATAGGATTAGACATTAACCACGACTTGCATACGATTAGACTAGGTTACCTACATCTCTGTTTATAGTAACTAGATTTCCAATCCTTCTTCAACTAGACATCCATTTCCGCTTCTTCCAACCATTGACCATATTATATATCCCATCCAAGAAATGGATCATAAACCAGACTCAATATCCACAACCTCGACATTCGTGGGGACATTCCCCCTCGTAGCGCGATTATAAGGACAAATCTCCAACGCCTTTCCCAACACCTTCTTCACCGTCTCCCCATCCAACCCCCTCACCCCGACCTTTAGATCAATCCTCAACCCCATGTCCAACCTCTTCATATCACCGACAAGATGCACCGTGGCATGAACGACACTATCTTCCGTCTCGGCGGGCATCTTCACGCCCAACGTGGGCGCCACGGCGTTCATGGCCGCTTGTAGACAGGCGCCGTAACCGGCCGCGAATAATTCTTCCGGGTTCGTCCGGCCTCTGTCTTTGGCGCTGAGGGTGTGCCCTAGGGCCTTGGCCATTGTTAGGCCTATGTTTAGGTCGTCGCCTTGGACGTAGCTTTTTTTGGGTTTTTTTTTCTTTCGTGTTAGTTGTATTTTTTTTCTTTTACGGTCGTGTTTCCATGGGAGAGGGGGAGGGGGAGTTAATATATGTGTGTGTGGTGTTTGATGGAGTGGGGAAGAAAAGGGAAACGCGCGTACCCTGTTCGTGCTCCCGTAACTTTTGCTCGGGCCGTGTATAGGATCGGGGCGGTTTCCGTGTTTATCATTCTTCGGAGGGCGGGGGTTTGGTATAGGGATTGGGTCGGGAGGCGAAGGAGGCGGGGGAGGAGTTTAGTTGATGACATTTTGTTGGTGGCGGTGGTTTTTTTTCTTCCTTTCCTTCCTCTTAATTTCTCTCGGTAAACGTTCTTCTTTCTTTTCTGCGTGTTACCGTATGTAGATAGATATACTTGGTACGTGTATTATTCGAGGCGATTGAATCTTCTCGTTTCGTTGGCTACTTGGTTGACCCGGGCGCCGGCTTTGAGGGCTGCGCGTTATTTGAAGATGAGGGAGAGGTGTTGTTTGTTTGTTTGTTTGTGTTTTTGGTGGAAATAAAGGTTATACTTTAGGGAGTGAGAAACCTAGCTCTTTGTCTCTTCGCAGAACGGTAAGGGGAAGAGGAGGTCCTTGTAATGTAATCGTCATTGGAGAGACATGACGTATTTATGTAAGACACCGTAGTAGGTATTCTGTCTAGGAGGAAATTCGTGACTTTTTTTCTTTTTTCCTTAAGACATTGTCTTTGATTTTTATGAGTGAGTCTCGTAAGACGGTTTGGAGTTGATTGAGGATAGCATGTGTGTAGAGTAAAATGGAGGCGGCGGCAGTTATTATACTTCACCTTATATCGGAACTTGAGGGTATTCTATGTACCGTCGATGAGAGTAGGTAGGTAAGGTAGGTAGGTAGGTAGGTAGGTAGGTAGGCGCTTGGCTTGCTATGGTTGATCTGGCACCATATGAAGTAAGAAACACACGAAAACAATCAAGTATTCAGACACCTTTTACGGGTGTTGTTGTTGTTGTTGTGTTTGCCTTGCGGTGAGGTGAGTGTTGGGGAGGTAGGGAGAGAAAATTTACATATATGTATGTAGTCGAACATATGACACCCAATAGTTAATGATAGGTGAGGATTAGGTTGAGAACATTGATCGATTTGATGCGGAGGTGTATGCGTTATGTGCGGTACTTGGAAGTTATTGGAAGAAAAGGGGGGCTGTGCGGGTGATTCGGGATTTTTTATTTTTTTCATCTCATCTCATCCCTTAATTACCTAGGTGGTAATCCTCCGTCCTTTACACACGGAGTAGGTATATTTCTCTTCTCTTTCCCTCTCTTCATTATCATTCATAGAATAGAATGAGACGCGCCTGACCCATCACATCATCCATCCCCTCACAACACTATCATGATCTTGTCCACTGTACAGCAACAACAACAACGGAGTACCATCCTTGCACGGTAATCCATGCTTCATCGACAGACGATAATCGAATCTACCTTGAAAAGACTCTCTACGATAGACAATGTCTGGACATCTCACTTTCAGCGGATTATCTTTCTCGTTGGCGAAACGTCTGTAAGGACACAAGAGGCCTCATATATACATACACTATATCGACAAGAAGAACAAAAAGACGAGGATATTCCCAAAGGACCGTATTTTGGAGAACTTGTATTTTCCATATTGACTTGTATCCTGATACGCATTCTACCTTTATGGTCTCTACTGTTGAGACTGATGAGTTAGTTGTATCGGTGAGTAGAAAGCATATCACCATGAGGAGAAAAGAAGAACTAGAATAAATATTATTTACTGATTAGATATAAATCCCTGGACGCATCCAACCCACCCCTCAGTCCTAACATTCGCCGTGCCCTCCCGTCTCCGATACGTCCCAACCGCAGCAGACAAACCTTTCACGGGCACCCGTCTAGCAAATCAAAGATATAATCGACCTAGCCGGGTTGAAGACAACAGGCGGATCACGCGCTTAAATATCCATGTACCCACCTCGGGAGAAAAACGGAGATATTGTACATCAGTTACTTGAGTTGGGATTTGTCACCGTGGGAAATACCAAAACGACGCAATTCGCTGATTCGGAATGGCCTAACCTACGGGTGATTATGTCGATTATCACGGCCCGTTTAATCCAATGGGTGATGGGTTTCTTTCGCCGAGTGGGAGTAGTTCGGGGACTGCGGCTGCTGTTGCTGCGTATAGATGGTTGGATTTCGCTTTGGGGACGGATAGTAAGTCTTTGCTCCTTGTTTACCTCTTATAAGAATGGTAAGGGTGTTTGTTGACGTGTTGTAGCAATGGGGAGTATTCATTCTCCTGCTGCTGTCCAAGGTTGTGTATGGCATGAGACCTAGTGTTGACTTGGCGAGTTGTGAGGGGATTGTTCCGTATAGTCCGTAAGTAGGTAGTTTCTGACTCGAATTTGCCTTTTCTCCTTGGTGACGAGACTAGATTAACCGGCTCCGGGTCGACAGGCATTGGGACACACCTGCGGGTCTATCCCGAGACGCCAAGTCTTTCTCCCGTCTCGCATCCGTACATGTTGGATCCCGAATCTTGTAAAGTAAGCCGATCCGAGGTTTCGTTCTTCCCGCTACCAGAATTAGCAAGTGACAACGCGAAAATCGAAACCGACGAAACTACCTGTACCGACTGACTACTGGACAGTCAGGGACGAGCAGAGCCAGAGTAGGTTCGAAAGCCTCTTATCCAGAATCGAAAAGTATTTCGGCCTCCAACGGGCCGTAATCAACTTTGCTGATACCTGGCGGGAAAGTAATCCGGAGGGCACAGACGAACCGCTAGAGAAGTATTTCGGGAATGTCTTCGCTTGGTCAACTAACCCGGATGTACATATAAGCCGGTACAACGACGTATTTGTCTCCTCGTTCCGGAGTCGAGGAGCAATTGCCCGCAGGCATCAGTATACTATCTTCTACCGGGACCGACGTCATGTTGGCTCGGCTCGTTGCCGAGATGATGACGACTGACAAAGAGTCGTCTCTGTCGATCGTGGATGATCTTCGCGGGGATGAATAAGTATGGGCAACAACAAGCCCTGCACTACTAGCCATGAGAGTGCTGGGTAAGCCAAGTAGATGGATAGGTGAAGATAAGAAAGTATCATGCGAAGGGTGGCATGGCCCGAAGGGTTCGGCACGTCCTCCGTTCCGGACACCCGGACACCCGGATACCCGGATACCCGGTTAGCGTCATGGACCAGTGGATAGGTCACATGTGGCCTGTACGTGTAGGCTGTGAGTACAGAGTCATAGACAGACTAATCGGTCTGGACCACGGCAGTGGCAGGAAGATACCGCGGTGTCCGGGCCCACGGTAGGCACTAAATTCACCTACTCGTAGGTGTCGTGTAATTATGGATTAATCTATATTCAAAGATCCCATTAATTATATACTCTACCCGAGCCTGGAACCTCAATTTCGTGATCCATTGGGTTGGGAAAGACCAGAGTACTCGTACAATAATTCGAAAAAATGTTTGTGTTTTTTTTGTGTTTTTTTTGTGTTTTTTGGTTATTGCCGAAGCTTGCCGAACAAGAACTTGATTTGAAGCCGGTAGAATGGAATATCCGACTAGATGCGTCGTGACCTCATTACTCATTCTTAGCAAATTTGCAACATTATTTTCTGTCCTCTGAGTGCCCAGAACACAAAACATCGTACATGGTGCATCGTCGTATTCGATTCTTCATTCGTTTAGGGAAAGCTGGAACGGATGAATTTTTCGACCATCGTGACTTCATCCAAGAAGTAATAGGGTAATAATTAGTCACATGTGTGGTGGCTCATCCTGATTTGCCTAGGGGGGGCGCTCGGCTTTGCATGTGCCTATTGTAAAAGACTAGAACGTCACGATAGTGTCCTGTTTGACAGGTTTGTGCTGGGATAGCTTGCACAGTTACGTAAATGCCCTTCAGCCGTTTTCTTCACTGTACAGGGCCTGTTACCGCCATACGTATTTTTGCGGCGCTAGTGCCCGACGCTATACCATGTGCGTCGTAGTCGCTTGCGGTAGGCTGTCTCACCGGGCGTTCAGGGCTAGACCCCGGGGGAGGAGGAAATAGGGCTTTCCCCAGGAAATCGGAGAAATTCGGAAGACGTTGGCAGTGTTGGATGTGCTGCGCCTTGATCCTCTTTCGTATCTTGGGGCTAGACTCGGGGAAGGTCGGGATTGCAGGATATGTACAATCCATCCTTGGTCTTTGTTGCTGCAGTCACTGGAGGCTGAATGTCGCGTGGGTTTGGTTCTTTGCATTTTGTGTTGCGTCTGGACTGTTGTTTGGTACGCCAAGGCATTCTTGGCGATTCGCCGTTTGTTCCTTTCATTGCAAAGTTTGGACCTTGGTTGCTGAATACAGCCAGTCAGCAATGCAGCACGTGGACTCGTATCCTTCAATATTATTAGCCAACACCACCCAAGTCTTTGCGAATGGTTCATACTCGTAGTACATGATCTAGCCTTGTATTCTAGGTGGTAGTACAGGCCGAGGTGTTATAAATATCCTAATACCTTATGTAAAGTACACAACAAACAACCGACTGTAATCATATGACGGGTAGCTTGCGGGGCCAGGTACGAATGCCGGCAACCTTGCCGTCAAAAGTCATGGCCTGGCTGGCTGGATATCCGTCTACAGGGCAACTGCAGCAGGTTAACCACAACCGAATTGACATCACCGTGGGCCAACTCTAGTCTAGGACTCATAAACACTTCCAAAAAATGACTGCTATTACTTTCCCATGCATTGTCTTTCTGCCAAACTCGAAATACAACATGTGTACATACAGGTGATATAAAAGTTGTATCTAAAAACGACTTCCCCTCGTTTTCAAAGTATAGCACAAATGCATGCCTAGATGATGAGCGAGTTCTGAAATGCAGCCAATTCTTCGTCTCAGCTGCCGAGAAGACCAGACATCATTGTGCTTCATAGACCGTTACAACGGTTGATCTTCTATTATATGATTGGTCAGTTGCGGGTCTAGTCGACACTAAGCCGTTGAAAGTGACATAACATGACCTCAGGCGCGCACATGTTATCGAAAATATCCATCTATCAAACATGAAAAAGAATCGAGTCTAGAGATGGACATATTTGATTCTTGTCGAGGATATCAAATGCGCCTTTTGATATGTTGGGCTCGGTCGAATGGAGAGAACATGCTGTCCCTGATATTGTCTAACATGATACATTTTTCCCTTTGATGCAGTCTCGGCAGAGTACCCCAAAATTCGACAACCCCTCAACCCCGCCGTCACCCTGCCGGATTGGGGGAGGCCGCCTAGACGCCGTTGATACTAGTTTGAGTCAATACAGAATGGCGTATGTGATAAGGACGTTTGAACGTGAGACATGCAATTGCTATCTATGGTAGTTAATGTACTGTATTTGGGACGATTCTTCAGCAGTACTGCACTATCTTCGCAGCCACAGGCGATCTCGACAATCCTGGGGTAATCCATACGGAAAAATCATATCCATTGAGTCCCTATGTGTCGCGTGCCTCTATTCCGGTTCGAATAACCCCCCCAAGAATACAGTAGGCAACCCCAAGAGTAATACCGAGAAGAAAACCGATCGGAACATGTGCCGACCTTTCCTGCAGCATCTCCAAACCGGAGGGACTGACGAGAAGAGTGTATCGCAAAAAGAGGGACCATGCGCCTAAGCGACGACTCTTTTTCTGTGAGGATCTCCCGTGCAACGAAAACAAGTCGCAAACTGTCCCTTTTGACGTTTCACTGTTGTTAAACACTTTGATATCATTGGAGAAACTACCTGCCAGAAAAGTTGGGGTTCATGGGAAAATACGGGAGATGCAGGGCCACACAGATGCCAGATGCTCCCTCTCCAAAGAATTGCATCCCCAACGGTACGTAGTTGGTACCTGGTCGTTGGTCCCTTACTTAGTACCTTGCCTGCATTCTACACGCCCACATGTGTACACGCATGCACATGTACTAATATTACATGCTACATACCCCACTGAATCACCCGGTCGTGATCAACTAATTACGATTTTGTCCGATCCGAGCCTTTCTAGCGGGGGACTATCAGTCAAGGTCGCCCCTCTCTTTTTAACCCTCCCTCCCCACCAAACAACAACCTCGACTCCAGACTATCCAACATCACTCTTACCTCCTGTAGCTTAGCTAGTCGCGGCCAAGGGGCACAATGGAAGGACCATGAGTCTAAACCTTGACTCCTTGAGACCTATTAGCTCCTTAGTCTCTAGTTCTTAGTACCACATGTCCTTGTTCCCGATGATGCAGGGGTCTTTCAGTGACATGCTCCGATTTGATTTCGTCACTCGGTATCCAGTTAATGTCGACGACTTTGGCAGGCCAGTGGGATGTCTCGAATCGTCGTCACCGGGTCCACATGCGCTCCCGTTCCAACATTCGTTCCTATATATCCTCGGGCTCGTTCCATGACTAGACCTCGCCGTTACCTAAACTACATCCACTCTGCCGATAACTCGTCGTATGCCCCATATTATCGATTTCGAAATTGCCCGTTACTATCCGTCTTGACTTCAGCCGCCGGCCAACGACCCCAGAATCCGTCCCAAACATCTGACAGCTCGTCCACCATCCCACAGACTCCGAGATACATAAGAACAATGGTTAGCCCCGTTCAACGAACCGCTTCTCCCTACCACGATCCCTCAGTAAAAGGACCTAAATCCCAACAACTTACCTCCGGACCATCCCGTTCCCGCCCAGAAGACGACAAAAGTAAGCTCCCGCTCCTTATGATACATCCTTCTCAAACTTTCACAGCTTCTCCAAGCTCCATATTGATGTGAGGCAACGCTAATCCACCATTGCAGTGCTTCCTAAAAACAAAGTCAATAAAACCGCCCTTCACCCTAGTGGTGTTGAGTATGTTGACCTCCCCCGTGAAATCTGGACTTGGTAATTCAGGGGGACATATCAACTAACTCTATGACTTAAAAAAAGGCCAGCACATGAGAGAGAGCACACAGAATTAGGTACGGTTTTCCATGTATTCCCTTCCATTGCTCTTCAATATAACTGACATGTCTTATAGAGGAGGAGCTCCATGAGAAGGCACACATCGATTATGACAGAGTCGCTATCGTGTGTTATCCCCCATTTCATGTACACACTCAAGACAAGCAACGACTAACAGCTGCCATAGATTCCCAATCCTTCTGTTGCTGCCTTGTACGAAGATGCACTTGTATATGAGATGGGCTCGGCCATTGCATCGAGCGGTGCCTTGACAGCCTACTCCGGTGCCAAAACTGGCCGATCACCCTCAGATAAGAGAATTGTAAAAGAGCCATCATCAGAAAACGACGTTTGGTAAGTTTTCATCGTCATTCCTGCAACTTCATAGCACACTTTTGGCTTACATAAATTCTATAACAGGTGGGGACCAGTTAACAAGCCCATGGGTCCTGAGGTAAGAATGCTGGCTCATAAAAAAAGAGAAAAGCATCTCTCATTCCATTACATTGCCCCTATACCTATTTTGAGAACCCGTGTCACATTTCACCGTTATCGACGTTTTTCCTATTCAATCATTCATTCCACGGCATTTTCCCAAAATGCAGTAGATCTGTGGAATCTACATGTTCGGGCATCGATTATTGCGCTAGCTGTTTTACTTCGGTTTACACGCTACACAATACCTCGGGCCAGGTGCAATTCTCGTGGGGCACCGGCTACGTCACACCAGTAGCCATGGGACCCCACGAGTCACTCGGCTTGGTTTAGCAGCCTAGCCCCCTTCCCTGACGTGCGGTTGACAAAACGGTCTCGGCCATGAAAACAATCGGGCCCCGTCGTTCAAGCTGGTTTTGCTAGTATGCGATAATACCGATGCTGTGGGAAGACCCTTGTCTCTGTCGTCATATCGGCAGCATTCCCAAACCCCCAAACTTGGAGGCGGCAATGTACGCCGAGGACAAGAGAAAGGCTGCACCCCACCATCCCACTTTGCATGTGCTTCTTGGCTTGTCTTGCCCGCCCCATCGTCCCCACACTCCACTCACTATTCCACTTTGGCCCTTTTACCTTCCCATTCGTCCGTGAACCGGTGGTTCGGCCGTACAGTCGGTGTTGACATAATCTGTTTCTAGGTCTGGAAAATCAACCGTGAGCGTGCTATCGACTACCTCAATACCAGGTCAAGAATCTATGTTGTGGACGGCTATGCAGGCTGGGACGAGAAGTACAGAATTCGGGTTCGCGTCATCTGCGCCCGCGCCTACCATGCCCTATTCATGAGGAACATGCTCATCCGCCCTCCCCGCGAGGAGCTCGAGCACTTCCACCCCGACTACACAATCTACAATGCCGGCTCTTTCCCCGCCAATCGCTATACCGAGGGCATGACCTCGGGCACCTCGGTCGCCATCAACTTCGCCGAAAAGGAGATGGTCATCCTGGGGACCGAGTACGCCGGTGAGATGAAGAAGGGTATCTTCACCGTCTTGTTCTACGAGATGCCTATCAAGCACAACGTCCTGACGCTGCACTCGTCGGCGAACGAGGGCAAGAGCGGCGATGTTACCCTATTCTTCGGTCTTTCCGGTACCGGCAAGACCACCCTCTCGGCTGATCCCAACCGCGCTCTGATCGGCGATGACGAGCACTGCTGGAGTGAGCGCGGTGTCTTCAACATCGAGGGTGGATGCTATGCCAAGTGCATCGGCCTCTCTGCCGAGAAGGAGCCCGATATCTTCAACGCCATCCGCTTTGGCTCCGTCCTTGAGAACGTAGTGTTCGACCAGGATACTCGTGAGGTTGATTACGACGACGCCACCCTCACCGAGAATACCCGATGGTAAGCTCTTATACGCCCCTCCCCCACAGATGGAATTTTCTGAGTGCATGCTAACACACACTACCCAGCGCATACCCCATCGAGTATATCAACAACGCCAAGATCCCCTGTCTATCTGAGAACCACCCCACCAACATCATCCTGTTGACCTGCGATGCTCGAGGTGTGCTGCCGCCCATTTCCAAGCTCAACAGCGCTCAGACCATGTTCCACTTCATCTCGGGTTATACCTCCAAGATGGCTGGTACCGAGGACGGTGTGACGGAACCCCAGGCGACCTTCTCGTCTTGCTTCGCGCAGCCCTTCCTTGCTCTCCACCCGATGCGCTACGCCAAGATGCTCGCAGACAAGATCGAGCACCACAAGGCCAACGCCTGGCTGCTGAACACCGGCTGGGTTGGAGCCGGTTACGTCCACGGTGGCAAGCGCTGTCCCCTGAAGTACACGCGTGCCATCCTAGACGCCATCCACTCGGGCGAGCTCGCCAAGGCCGAGTACGAGACGTACGAGGTTTTCAACCTGCAGGTGCCCAAGACGTGCCCACGTGTTCCCGACGAGCTGTTGAACCCCAAGAAGGCTTGGACAGCGGGCGCCGATAGCTTCGACAAGGAGGTCAAGAAGCTCGGCACGCTGTTCCTCGAGAACTTCCAGAAATACGAGTCCGAGGCGACGGACGAGGTCAGGGCCGCCGGTCCCGTTGTTTAAACGAATTGTCATGAATGAGCGAGGCGTGTGCATTTTGACTTTTCCTGCTTTTAATTTTCCCTTTTTTGGCTGGTCTGGAAACATCACGCACGGTCATATTAGATACCTACATACCTCATATTTCTCAGTAGGTCTTCCGCCTCTGGTGTTAATTTTTTGGGGGGGTTGGTTTAGTGGCGGTGCCCGACAACAAGGATGGATGGCTACGAAGCCACGGCACACACAAGAAGGCGGACCGAAGCGAAACGCTCTAGGTATTATCGTTTTTTGGTATGCTTTTCTTTCGCATACAGGTTTCAGATGTTGATGGCTTGGGCCAAATATGGCCGGTAAAGTTCTCGCATGCAGAACTTGCCAAGTTGTACATAGAAAATAATGAAGAGAGTGTATAAGCCTGAAATATGCCTATATTGCCTCACTTGACCTGTTGTTACCTTGACTGTGGATGTGGCTCCTCGTACTGAAGCTCCGAGTGTAGCGTAAATACTTGGTAGCAAGCCTCATCGCGATCCTAACGGAATAGCATGTTTTGCTTCAAGGGGCCCTGAAACGGTTGCGATTATAATTCTCTAGGGGGTTTTGGCAAGTGTGTCAACTTTGGTCAAGTTGGTTTGTTTTACCTGCATTTCTCGGAATATTTGCTTCCGAGTGATCTTTGTGTCTTTGCTTTTATTTTTTTGCTTTTTGTTCCTGAATCTTTAAAGGTAGATCCTTGATAAGCAGTTTAAAAATAGTAGATTCAAGTCTATAGATACTTGTATATGCAGGTGGAAGGTTTAAAAAGACGCAGACAAGGTTTACTTGTATATTATAAAGGGATACACACTGGTGACTGGACATTGTTGTGGTGTTGCAGCTTTTCCTTGCCTACAGCTGGCCGCCGGACCGCTATGCTGTTCTGGCACTTGCAAGAGTACTAAATGACATGGGGTAGAGTTGGAATTTACATGTACACAGTAATAAAGCCGGCGATTATCTGGACTACTAACTTAAAACTGGGTTTCTTGGCATTCTGGCGCATCAATTGAACTTGGGGAGGAATTACCGTTGACGTTGCATGGATGTTCCTACTATTACGAGTAGACATGCTGTCACAATTCATATCACTCTGAATTACCCGTGATGCGTATGTCATGTGTAATACGTGTGACTATTAAAAGGGACACAAGTCCGCCTTCTGCCTTGGGGCGCCTCCTAGTTTAGTATCTCGTACAACAAAGCATTGGCAACCGCCCCTCCATCGCGATACCGAGTGTGGTGAGGCACGCAACCACAGACACAACGACGCGATCGCTCGCTAGCTACCCTTTCACTATATATCTCCCAACCAACAATGAACATTTGCCAACATGGACGCAGACTGGGAGGAGGTGAGTTGCGGCGACTTGTTGATTTGGCCATCATTTATGCTCTTGCTTGTTTCAACCCGACCCCGCGTGGCTTCCGCTCGAATTTCAGTTCCGACCACCCGACCACTTCCATTGTTCGATGGTGGCCGTTTTTAGCCTCTTCCATATACTATGGTATTACACTAGCTAATCACCAAACCGGCTTCTCTTGTCTAGGTTGCCCGAATACCATTTCCACCGCCGGGGGTTCGTGCCTTGTCGACGCCCGTGACGTGTCTAGCATTTGACAATGCCTACGAGCTATTATGGACTGGCAATGAATATGTACGAGGACACGAAGCCGAAATCGTCGTATGCTCATTTCATACCTCTAACACGCCGCTGCTATAGGGCCGAGTGACATCTTTCTACGGCGCCGAACTTCAGCGATACACGTCCTTCAAAGCCCATCCCTCGCAGAATGGCCGCGTTTACCAGATCCTCTTCAACAACAAGGGCGTCATTGCCCTCGGCGCCCGCAGTGTACACATGCGGGATCGTTGCGGACTTCCCTTGTGGACCATCAGGTCGGTGGAAATATATCTGGCAGCAAGACGTGAATACGGATTTGTGAAGCTTACGGAGACAACTGTCTAGGCATGACGACATGAAAGAGCTACGATGCATGAGCTTCACTTCCAAGGGCACAGTCGAGATATTAGTAGCTGGCGAACAAGACACCATGCTTACCATCGACACTAATAAAGGAGAGGTAACGAAACAGGTAGGTGGATCTAGACGGCTCTCTCGCCCTACGGAAGCCCAGATTAGTGTCATCAGACCGTCGGACCTTGAATTGCAGGAGCTGACCGGATCGTTTCTTTGCTGCTAGGTGCGGACAGACCACAAGTATAAAATCATGAGACGGAGTAGCCGCAACATCTGCGCCGCCACACCGACCGGGTCCGTTCACATCATCGACTCGGTCACTTTCAAGGTGATCAAGATATGGAACGCCCACACGGCCGCGATCAACGATATGGATGCGCAGCATGATTTCATAGTCACATGCGGCTATTCGCTCCGGCAGCAAGGCAACTACATGCCCGACCCCTTTGTCAACGTGTACGATCTCAAGAACATGGTGTCAATGTCACCCATCCCTTTCCCCGCCGGCGCCGCCTATGTGCGTATGCACCCTCGCATGTCCACCACTAGTATCGTCATGTCGCAGATCGGACAGATGCACGTTGTCGACCTTATGAACCCTAACACTAGTAACGTACGTCAAGCGAACAGTCTGTCATACTTTTCAATGTTCGAGATAGCACCGGCAGGGGAAGCCATCGCCTTGGCTGATGGAGATTGCTTTATTCATCTCTGGGGTTCCCCTACCAAGATACACTTTACCGAGTTTCCTCGGCCAGTCGAGACTGCCGATACCCCGGCACCAGTTCCGAGTACCAACTTTGACGACTATGACACACCATTGAGCGCCGTTGGCATGCCGTATTATAGGGAAGTACTGCTGTCAGCATGGCCCTCGAACATGATCTGCGAAGTCGGTGCTCCGCCGGTCAAGATCGACCCTCAACATCTCGCCACCTTACAGGAGAGGGACTGGGGCTATTACGGGAAAAACACGCGTCCCATGCGACGAAACCAGGTAGAGAGCGTCCGTGGCAGCGAGAGCCCACAGAGCACATTGAAACCACCCAAGTTTTTGAGTGAAAAAGCTCGCGAGCTTGCCAAATCCCCGGCTGGGACACCTGCGCCAGAGGAGACCTTTCCGGAGTTCCCACTTGTCATCCACGATAGCAACCTGGAGAGCCACAAGATCGAAGTGCCCGAAATATATCAAAATATCGAGATCACGTATAGCAAGTTTGGTATCGATGATTTCGACTTTGGGTGAGTTTAGTGAAAGGTTGGAGTCTTCAAGACGATAAAATTATACTAAATTCATATGACATGCAGGTATTTCAACAAGTCTCAGTATTCGGGGCTTCAGAACCACATAGTCAACGCATACGCAAATCCACTGATCCAGATGATGCATTATACACCACTAGTGCGGAATATAGCTCTTCAGCACGCTGCGACGGCATGTGTCGACGACATGTGTCTGCTCTGCGAGCTAGGATTCCTTTTTGACATGCTTGACAAGGCCGAAGGGGAAGCCTGTCAAGCGTCCAACTTTACGAAGACGTTGAGTTACCATTCAGAGTGTAAGTTATTCCACGGGGTGCCACGTTGATTTGGAAGGGTTGGAAAGGATCTCTTGTTAACCCGCTGTGCCTCAAGCCGGACGACTAGGATTGCTAGAGGAGGAACCACACGACTCCCGTACGGCTATGCTGCAGCAGTTAACCCGGTTCCTCTTACATCAAATGTCGCAGAATTATAGCGCAATGGCGAAGAATTACCAGAGTCTAGGCGCTGATGGACCATCACCCACGGCTTTCGAAGAGGTATGTACCTACATTGTAACCTTTTCTCGTCAAAAGGGGGGGGGGGGGGGGGGGGGGGGGTTTGGGGGGGGGGGTTTGTGTCGAATGGGGGCGAAACCACGGCGCCGTAGTTATTCTTTACCTTCACCGTCACCTCGCAACGG